>SNQJ01S0013243.1:42948-55113 GCA_010110895.2 Picea sitchensis | reverse complement strand
GATTACACCATATGCAACAGAGCAGGCGAGGGAGGCATGCATCAGAGTCTTTGGCAGGCACAGCGAAGATGTTCTCAAGGCGCTCGTCTTACGGCATTCAAACTGCCATTTCTTTTAGTAACAGGACAACTACCATTTTTGAAAATCATATCCGATCTTGAAGATGCACAGCAGAGTGCCATTTTTGAGGTGTAAGTTGTTTTAAATCTTTGAACTAATCAGTTAGATTTTCATGCTACGCACAGTATGCAACGGAGTTAAGACCATCAAAGATGCCTGAATATTATTAGTTACCAGGATGGTGAAGAGGCGAACATAAAACAGAGGTTTTCTTGGCTTGTTGGGAAGATTTCTTTTTAGTAAAGGTCATAATATGACGGGTGTGAAATAGCTATATTAATGGAGGCAATTTTGTGGTTACCTTATTAAGCTTCTCCTTACAGAAGAATTGTTCCTTGTCATTGCATTCTTGTGCTGGTGTAAAATTGTCTGGCATTGATATGATTAAAATAGTCTTTCGATTGTTCTGGTGTAAAATTGTCTGGCATTGATATGATTTGATCTGTATTTCAGAAATATTGAAATTGCATTAGGTGTGGTTGGAGTGAAAATATGTTATGTATGAGTGTGACTTTCGGTTGATTTTAAAGTTGGGTTTTGATAAATTACATAAGGCTAGTTAATAATAGGGTTTAGGGTTTAAAGCCATAACAACAATTCACTTGTTATAAGGTTATTCAATAATAAGATTTAAGCCATTACAACAATATATTTATTGTGAAAAATTGAATCTATGTATAATCATTTTTTTTTTCAATCATTTAAACTAAACTTAATTAACAAACTATTTCTCCCCCAAACCATTTGAATTAAATCCAATTAACAAATTAATATTTATATCTATAATTTTTTAATATTTTAATGATAATAAATTTCCCTATAACTTTTTAAATAACTTTTTAAATAATATTTTTGATTGAAATATATCTGAACCAGTTAATTATCTTTTCATCACACTTATTTATTACACTGACGGTTTCTTGATTGTTCGACCTTGCTTATTTTTTCTTTTCATCAAATTTATCACAGTAATTACTGGCCTTGCTTATCTTTTCATCAAACTTATTACAGTAATTGCTTCTTGTCTACTTCTCAAGGCCTTGCTTATATTTTCATCAAACTTATTACAATAATTGCTCCTTCTCTACTCCCAACCTTGCTTATCTTTTGAAGAGTATAAACACCATTCATGCAATTGGTAATCAATTGTAAATCTCCATTTATATGTAGCCGAGAAATATCCCTTTCCTTGGCCAGGTGTAGTGTAATCTTAACTTCCATAAGTTCAATGAATTTGTTTGTGGTCAATTCCAGGCCATCAGAAAAAGAGATTGAGTGGGTTTCTGTGATATATAGCATCCCCAGCCCCTCCAAAGGATGGGTCTCCTTGCGCTGCCCCATTACAGAAAGTCCAGGGAAGATCATGTTGAATTTGAATTTCAGGGCGCATTCTCGTGGAAAGTTTCTAAGCCGCATTAGGAAAAGATTCCATAACAACAAGGGTTTGAATGGATGTGTTGTGGAGTTGTAGATAGGTTCTGGAAAATTGCCTTATTCTGGCATATCCAAATGCCCCAAGACACTTAGAGCGGAAGAGCCTTGATTAATTTTTTAGACACTTGCAGCGAAAGAGCCTATTTTTTTTATTTTTTTTTATCGAGAGTTGAGTGTTCAACCATTTTTTTTTAGTGCATCTTCAATGGAGAGACCTTCCCAAATAAAAGATGTCCCCATCAAATTTTGAATTTCCTTCCAAACTTCTTTGGAAAAGGTGCATTCTAGGAATAAGTGAGAGATTGTTTCACTATTCATGTAGCAAAAATAGCATTACACTGGACCATAGAATGATCTCTTTTGTAGTATGTTCCAAGTTGGTGCTTTGTTTTGTAGAAAACGCCATATGAATAATTTGGTCTTTGGTGGGGATTTTAGCTCCCATAATCCCCCCCAACCAGGGAGGTAGATCTGGCCCGTTATCTTGAGCAAGTGTAGAGTAGCCTATCTTCGGGACATAACTCCCAAATGGATTTGGGGACCATATCAATTGGTCGGCTTGATCAAGTGGGAAAATATTGAGTTTTGGAGAGATCTAATATAAGCATCCCACATATCAAAAAACCTCTTCTAGATCCAAATATATGCTAGAAAGCCAATGTGTTTGACTTGAAACGAAGTCCCTCATATCCAAATATATGCTAGAAAGCCAATGTGTTTGACTTGAAACGAAGTCCCTCATATCCAAATATATGCTAGAAAGCCAATGTGTTTGACTTGAAACGAAGTCCCTCATCTTCTAGATCCAAATATATGCTAGAAAGCCAATGTGTTTGATTTGAAACGAAGTCCCTCAGATCCAAATTTATGCTAGAAAGCCAATGTGTTTGACTTGAAATGAAGTCCCTCATGATATGGTTTAGGAAGTAAAAACCTTCTTTGTTGAGTCTTTGAATGAGTTGTGCAGGGAGGACATGATTTTTCTGGAACCTAATCCAAGGGTCCTTCCCAATGAGTGATTTTTATCAGGTTCTTTGATCCGATCTACTATACAGTAACGAGGTATATATTTTTCCTTTGTAATCTGATCCCAAAGACTATTTCTTTGAATTAACCTCCACACACTTTTGGTAGCTATGGATTTTGAGAACATAAAAATATTTTTTAGGCCCCAACCCCATGACTTTTGGGTTGCCATGCTAAAAATAAGGTATTTTTACTTCGCAACTGACCCATAGGAAACAAAAACATAGCTAATGATATTTTTATAGGATACCTTTGGGGATCCAAGCGAGGGATGACCAATAGACTAGGATTGCCTCGAGAACTATTTTTACTAGAACTAGCTGACCCGCTTGGGAAAGCCATTTATTACACCATACATGAATCCTTCATTCAATTTTCACCAACAACTAGAGCCAATCATTTTTCCTATGATCATTTGTCTTGATGATAAAGCTAAGATATTTGAAACTACCCAATATCTTCAATCTTAAGGGAGAGTAACTGTAAAATGTCATGTTTTTCCGGTTAAGAAAAACCGTAGGAGTACATGGAAGAATTCAAATTGTTGATGCACATTCGTGTTGCTTTGCTAAAGGAGATAAGCAGAGCCTCCAAGTGCTAAATATTCCTTGGGTTCCATTCACAGAAGATTAGAACATCATCAACAAAAAGGAAATGAGAGATGAAACAAATGGAACTCACAACAATTCCTTTTAACTTGGTCCTAGCCACAAAAAAAAAGTGGAGAAAATGGGCACTCCTTCCTTAACCCCTCTTCTGCATTATATAATTGTGTGGTCGAGTCGTTGATTAGTAGAGAAAAAGAAGAAGTGCTATTGTTATTCATGACCTAGGTTACAAAGGAGTGACAAAATCCTAAATGTATCAAAAGCAAATGAATGTATAAACAACTGAGCCGATCAAAGGCTTTTGACAAATCAACCTTGTATATTACTGTTTTCTAGTTCCTTGTGTGGATTGTGTGAATTTCTTATTGTGCCAGGCCAATATATTCATGGATTTGTCAGCCCCTGGGGAACCCAAACTGTTAAGAAGAGATATGAACTAAGACTATATCTTTGATACAGTGGACAATGTTTTTTTTTGTAAGTCTTTTTATTACCTTTGTAAAATAGTGCTCAAAATACATATCTTTAAACCTAGTGGGAGACCTGCCAAAACTGGAAACCAGAGCCTACAACCCCTACAAGGAAAATACCCTATATCAAAGGTTTTTGCCCAAGCCCCTATAAAAATAGCCCAAAAATTTGTTTCTAGCTAAGGTGTGCGGGTGGATGTTTTAGCAGAAGTATTCTTTAACAGTCTGTTTATAAGTCTATACCGCACCGGTGCGCCACTATAAACCAACGCACCAGTGCTAATAGACAATGGTGCATCATTGTAGAGTTATTTAAAAAAAAATAGAAAACAACGATGTGTATCATATAAAAGAAGCTCGCGAGCAAAGATGCACACTAAATGGACCATCGATGCACAACAAACAGGTGCACCATCTTTGTGTTTTTCCTTTTAAAAATGCATAACAATGTGTTGTTGTCCCTTGGGCGCACCAGTGTGTTCCAAACTAGTGTACCATCACAAGTTTTCTTTTTAAATAACAGTGCACTATTTGCAGTGGTGCATCACCAAAAATCAATGCACCAGTGCTAATAGACAATGGTGCACCGTTGCAGAGTTAAAAAAAATAAAAATGGTGCACATCATATAAAGAAGCTCGTAGGAACTAGTGCCCACTAAACGAGTGCACTAGTGCACAACAAACAAGAGCACTGTCTTTGCATTTTTATTTTAAAAATGCATAACGGTGCGTCGTTGTCCCTTGGGAACACCGGTGCGTTCCAAGCTGGTGCATCGTTGTAGTTTTTTTTTTTAAATAACGGTGTGCATCAGAACATGAGTGAAAAAAATATCGGTAGTAAAAAATCATTTTTATCATTTCCAGTGCATAAATGCTCTCAAGCATCGGTGCCACCTTTTCCCAACTGAAGTGCACCGTCGTCGATGCTTCCATTGCTTGTCTTGTTTCTGTTTGGTGCTCAGCTCGGGGGATTCCAATTTTTCCATATAGTGGGAAATTTTAGTTTTTTCACTACATCCCAACCATGCCTCTTCGACAAAAAAATGTCTCGGTAAATTCTCTATTTCTTTGTACATTGAATTTTTACCAGATTAAATTGTGAAATTGAGTAAAATTTCATTGTTTTTCAACTTTTTTTTTTTGCATGGTGTGTTCGAGTCATTCGACTCACACTGCGCAGTGCATATTGTAAATTTCACACGGTGCATTGAAAATGTATAATTCATTTTTGTCGGTGTGTCGTAATACGGAATGCACTGATGCATACTTATAAATGATGCATCGTTGTGTTCATAATAAATGACGCATCGGTGTGTTCATAATAAATGATGCACCGTCGAAAATATATAGTTTCCATTAAACAATGTGTTGTTTATAGTGAATGCATTAGTGCAATCATAATAATATACACACCGTTGAAAATAGTTAGTTGTTCAATTAGTGTGTCCTTTATAGTGAATGCACAATAAACTACACACCATGGACATTATTTTGGTTTTTAATCAGTGCATGGATTATACAGAATTGATCGGTGTGCAAACATGGATACGACGCACTGTTTAAAATGAGTGTCTATTTTAAGCGGTGCATCGTGATGGATGAAATGCACCGGGGCATCGTAGTATATAGACACCACTTTAAAGAGGCACTGTGCTTTCACGGTACGTTGTATACAATGCGGCGCACCGATGCGTTGATAATTACTGCGCACCCCTTAAAAATAAATTACATTGTGCATGCAATGCATAATATGTGTGTGCACCATGGGCAGTGATTTACAGTTTTGCAAGTGCACCGAAGGTTAAATTTTTGTTTTTTTGAAAAAAAATTATGTTTGCATATTTTGAAATAAAATTCTCATTTACTGAAAAAAAGTTATGCAGAGTAATCAGCGCATGGAGGAGAAACAATAGAGATTTTACCCATATAATCTGCTTCAGGAGTGGGAGGCCAGAGAGAGAGGGATTTGTACCCTTGTCTTATTACTACAGGTATGTGACTCCTCTTGAGGAATGTAGGCCTCCTCAAGTACTATGAAGAGGCTACATCCTTGAAGAGGAATTCTACCTTTCTTTCACAGTTGATCCGTCGATGGAATGCCCATCAACATGCATTCAGAGTCGGTCATCATCAGTGGTACCATCCCACTGAGGAGGATATTTATTTTATCATTGGGCTATCTAGGAGAGGGGAGGATTTTCCCTAGTTTCCGGATGTCCCAGTGAGTGTTGTAGCTGAGAGTCATATTTCCTACTCTTAGAGGTATATTGTGCACAATATACCTTCTCCTGGTGATTTTCAAGTGGTTGGTGGAAAGTTATTGATCACCTCGTTGGTGTAAAGGACATTAGGTGCCTCTCATTGTTACTATCGACCATTTCACACTTTACGGTTGATGGTCAACACATTAGTTGCACACTTTTATATTATGTTTATTCTTTGATACAAAGACCATGACTTATTAGGTGGTCTGCCATTTTCTTGAGGCAATTTTGTATAACACTGGATAGATTTTGTGCTATGATAGATGGGAGGGAAAACTTCCCATTTTCTTCAGAGTTATTTTGTTTGTTTTTTGATAGGTTTCCAAAGATGAGACCTACTTTTGTCTATCAACCTCCTAGGCCGATGACTGAGGTGTGGATGCACATATGGGGCAAGATGATTCCCAAGAGGGGCATGCCTGATTTTCCAGTTAGGATTTCCAGGGAGGCACTTCAACTATTATCCAGTGAGGAAAATCACGTGTTTGTGATGATGTCGTGCCCTTACGCGAGGATGGATTGGAGAGGATTTCCCAACATCTTCTTCATATCAAATGAACCACCCGATCATCGAGGTAAGATTTAAATTAATATTGTACTTTCATTTTATTGTCTTACTTGATTCGAATAAATTTTATTCTAGCATGTTCTTTAACATATTTTATTAAATTGTTTAATAAAATTGTCGACTAACTATTAACTTGTGTTATATTTTGCAGATGTTGGCACATTCATTGGGGACATCCCTCCTCCCCTTCCACCCGATGCATATGAGGAGATTGTTAAGGTTGCGACGAGTCAGGGCCAGGGTCCTCAACTGCATATACCACCTGGCATGCAGCGTATGCTCGATATCAGATATAGGATGGAGGTGTGTGACAAACCGACTGCATTTTTGGTCAGCGCATGAGTTCTCCCTATCTAGATGTGAGACATCGGGGCTGACCCTGATCTCTTGTAGCTCTGGAAGGACTTGTCGTGTGATATGACGTCTCTTATGCGTCATATGATTGGAGCTGCTAGGTTACTTGTAGGGATGAGGGATGACATGTCCTCCATTACTAATGATGATGAGGGTGGCGATGGTGCTTCTGCTTCAGTACCTCCTCCTCTTCCTCCGGGGGGTGATGTTGATCAGAGTGGTGATCATGGAACTTCTAATTTAGTACCTCCTCCTCCTCCTTCGGGTGGTGATGTTGATTAGGGTGGTGATGGCACTTCTTCTTCAGTACCTCCTCCTCCAGGTGGTAATGTTGATCAGGGTGGTGATGTCACTTCTGCTTTAGTACCTCCTCCTCCTCCTTCGGGTGGTGATGTTTATCAGGGTAGTGATCATGGCGCTTCTGCTTCGGTACCTCCTCGTTCTCCTCTGGGTGGTGATGTTGATTAGGGTGGTGATGACACACTTCTTCTTCAATACCTCCTCCTCCTCCGGGTGGTGATGGTGATCAGAGTTGTGATGTCATTTTTGCTTCAGTACCTCCTCCTCCTCCTCCTCCTCCACCACCACCACCTCGCCCGAATGAGCAGGGTGCATCATTTATTCCTCCACAACATGCTTCTCATCGCAGCCTACAACTGTCAGGGAGGATTTTAGGGGCAAGTTAAAAGTAAATTATATTAATCTTCAACCTTACTTTGTATCACATTTTTATAAACTAGTTTACTTGAAAGTACTATGTGAGAGGCATGATAAGGAAAGATCCAAGTCTAGGTATTTCTCTGCCTTGTGATGTCTAGGTCTTTCCATGTCTAGGAGTGTGAGAGAGATACAGAGGGGGGGAGGGTAGAGAGACAATGTGAGAGGAAGGGACAGATAGAGAGGGAAGGGAGGTAGAGAGAGGTAAAGAGAGAAAGGGGGGAGAGAGAGAGAGAGAGAGAGAGAGAGAGAGAGAGAGGAAATATAGTGGGAGGGAGAGGGGAATAAGAAATAGGAAATAAGAGTGTGTGTGCATTCTTGGAGCACATGCAGATTCCTATAGTGTGTGTGCATTCTTAGAGCACATGTGCATTCCTAGAGTGCATGCACATTCTTTAGAATTCAAATTTTTTTGGGCAGGATTGACAAGTTTAGCGTACATGTATATTGACTTGGTTTCCTTGGATTTAGGTTTGGGATGACAAACCTAGTGGTTTGGTTTGCAAATAGATAAAAACCTCCATTTTTTTTAATACCTCTCTATATCTTTGTTTTTATATTATTTTTCTGTAGGCTACAAAAATCATTTGTTGATGAAACTACAAACATAGATAGAGTCGTCTATGCAAATTCCAAATATATAGTTTTTTTTTAATTAATAATGTTTACTATTTTTAATCTATTTTTGTATTCGCATATATCAAAATCCTAGAATACATACCTCTTTTATTTCTGCTATAACTTTTTTTCAGCTTAACCATTTCTAAAATGAGTTATAGACTGCACTATAAGAGACTGATATCTACAATCTAAAAAAACTAAAATATTTTGATTATGTTAAGACCCTTGTAGCTTGCATGAACGAAAGGCGTTGTAATTTCAAGAATATATTAANTCAGCTCGGGGGATTCCAATTTTTCCATATAGTGGGAAATTTTGGTTTTTTCACTACATCCCAACCATGCCTCTTCGACGAAAAAGTGTCTCGGTAAATTCTCTATTTCTTTGTACATTGAATTTTTACCAGATTAAATTGTGAAATTGAGTAAAATTTCATTGTTTTTCAACTTTTTTTTTTGCATGGTGTGTTCAAGTCATTCGGCTCACACTGCGCAGTGCATATTGTAAATTTCACACGGTGCATTGAAAATGTATAATTCATTTTTGTCGGTGTGTCGTAATAAGGAACGCACTGATGCATACTTATAAACGATGCATCGTTGTGTTCATAATAAATGATGCATCGGTGCGTTCATAATAAATGATGCACTGTCGAAAATATATAGTTTCCATTAAACAATGTGTTGTTTATAGTGAATGCACTAGTGCATTCATAATAATATACACGCCGTTGAAAATAGTTAGTTGTTCAATTAGTGTGTCCTTTATAGTGAATGCACAATAAACTACACATCATGGACATTATTTTGGTTTTTAATCAGTGCATGGATTATACAGAATTGATTGGTGCGCAAACATGGATACGACGCATCGTTTAAAATGAGTGTCTATTTTAAGAAGTGCATCGTGATGGATGGAATGCACCAGGGCGTCGTAGTATCTAGACACCACTTTAAAGAGGCACTAGGCTTTCGTGGTATGTTGTATACAATGGGGCGCATCGATGCGTTGATAATTACTGCGCACCCCCTAAAAATAAATTACATTGTGCACGCAATGCATAATATATGTGTGTGCACCGTGGGCAGTGCTTTACAGTTTTGCAAGTGCACCGAAGGTTAAATTTTTGTTTTTTTGAAAAAAAATTATGTTTGCAATTTTGAAATAAAATTCTCATTTACTTAAAAAAAAGTTATGCAGAGACATCAGCGCATGGAGGAGAAACAATAGAGAGTTTACCCATATAATCTTCTTCGGGAGTGGGAGGCCAGAGAGAGAGGGATTTGTACCCTTGTCTTATTACTACAGGTATGTGACTCCTCTTGAGGAATGTAGGCCTCCTCAAGTACTACGAGGAGGCTACATCCTTGAAGAGGAATTCTACCTTTCTTTGACAGTTGATCCGTCGATGGAATGCCCATCAACATGCATTCAGAGTCGGTCATCATCAGTGGTACCATCCCACTGAGGAGGATATTTATTTTATCATTGGGCTATCTAGGAGACGGGAGGATTTTCCCTAGTTTCCTGATGTCCCAGTGAGTGTTGTAGCTGAGAGTCATATTTCCTACTCTTAGAGGTATATTGTGCACAATATACCTTCTCCTGGTGATTTTCAGGTGGTTGGTGGAAAGTTATTGATCACCTCGTTCGGTGTAAAGGACATTAGGTGCCTCTCATTGTTACTATCGACCATTTCACACTTTATGGTTGATGGTCAACGCATTAGTTGCACACTTTTATATTATGTTTATTCTTTGATACAAAGACCATGACTTATTAGGTGGTCTGCCATTTTCTTGAGGCAATTTTTTATAACACTGGATAGATTTTGTGCTATGATAGATGGGAGGGAAAACTTCCCATTTTCTTCAGAGTTATTTTTTTTGTTTTTTGATAGGTTTCCAAAGACGAGACCTACTTTTTTCTATCAACCTCCTAGGCTGATGACTGAGGTGTGGATGCACATGTGGGGCAAGATGATTCCCAAGAGGGGCATGCCTGATTTTCCAGGGAGGCACTTCAACTATTATCCAGTGAGGAAAATCACGTGTTTGTGATGATGTCGTGCCCTTACGCGAGGATGGATTGGAGAGGATTTCCCAACATCTTCTTCACATCAAATGAACCACCCGATCATCAAGGTAATATTTAAATTAATATTGTACTTTCATTTTATTGTCTTACTTAATTCGAATAAATTTTATTCTAGCATGTTCTTTAACATATTTTATTAAATTGTTTAATAAAATTGTCGACTAACTATTAACTTGTGTTATATTTTGCAGATGTTGGCACATTCATTGGGGACATCCCTCCTCCCCTTCCACATGATGCATATGAGGAGATTGTTAACGCTGGGACGGGTCAGGGCCAGGGTCCTCAACTGCATATACCACCTGGTATGCGGCGTATGCTCGATATCAGATATAGGATGGAGGTGTGTGACAAATCGACTGCATTTTTGGTCGGCGCATGAGTTCTCCCTATCCAGATGTGAGACATCGGGGCTGACCCTGATCTCTTGCAGCTCTGGAAGGACTTATCATGTGATATGACGTCTCTTATGTGTCATATCATTGGAGCTGCTAGGTTACTTGTAGGGATGAGGGATGACATGTCCTCCATTACTAATGATGATGAGGGTGGCGATGGTGCTTCTGCTTCAGTACCTCATCCTCTTCCTCCGAGGGGTGATGTTGATCAGAGTGGTGATCATGGAACTTCTGATTTAGTACCTCCTCCTCCTCCTTCGGGTGGTGATGTTGATCAGGGTGGTGATGGCGCTTCTTCTTCAGTACCTCCTCCTCCAGGTGGTAATGTTGATCAGGGTGGTGATGTCACTTCTGCTTTAGTACCTCCTCCTCCTCCTTCGGGTGGTGATCATGGCGCTTCTGCTTCGGTACCTCCTCGTTCTCCTATGGGTGGTGATGTTGATTAGGGTGGTGATGACGCGCTTCTTCTTCAATACCTCCTCCTCCTCCGGATGGTGATGGTGATCAGAGTTGTGATGTCATTTTTGCTTCAGTACCTCCTCCTCCAACACCACCACCTCGCCCGAATGAGCAGGGTGCATCATTTATTCCTCCACAACATGATTCTCATCACAGCCTACAACTATCAAGGAGGATTTTAGGGGCAAGTTAAAAGTAAATTATATTAATCTTCAACCTTACTTTGTATCACATTTTTATAAACTAGTTTACTTGAAAGTACTATGTGAGAGGCATGACAAGGAAAGATCCAAGTCTAGGTATTTCTATGCATTGTGATGTCTAGGTCTTTCCATGTCTAGGAGTGTGAGAGAGATACAGAGGGGGGAAGGGTAGAGAGACAACGTGAGAGGAAGGGACAGATAGAGAGGGAAGGGAGGTAGAGAGAGGTAAAGAGAGAAAGCGGGGAGAGAGAGGGAGGGGGATTCAAAGTAAGGGAGAGAGAGAAGAATATGTAGGGGAGAGAGAGAGAGAGAGAGAGAGAGAGAGAGAGAGAGAGAGGGAGGGGGGAATAAGAAATAGGAAATAAGAGTGTGTGTGCATTCTTGGAACACATGCAGATTCATATAGTGTGTGTGCATTCTTAGAGCACATGTGCATTCCTAGAGTGCATGCACATTCTTTAGAATTCAATTTTTTTTGGGCAGGATTGACAAGTTTAGCGTACATGTATACTGACTTGGTTTCCTTGGATTTAGGTTTGGGATGACAAACCTAGTGGTTTGGTTTGCAAATAGATAAAAACCTCCATTTTTTTGAATACCTCTCTATATCTTTGTTTTTATATTATTTTTCTGTAGGCTACAAAAATCATTTGTTGATGAAACTACAAACATAAATAGAGTCGTCTATGCAAATTCCAAATATATAGTTTTTTTTTAATTAATAATGTTTACTATTTTTAATCTATTTTTGTCTTCGCATATATCAAAATCCTAGAATGCATACCTCTTTTATTTCTGCTATAACTTTTTTTCGGCTTAACCATTT
>SNQJ01S0013243.1:19607-36128 GCA_010110895.2 Picea sitchensis | reverse complement strand
CACCATATTCAAATTAATTGTAAAAGTACCTTCAATAATCCCTCCAAGTTAAGAGATTGTTTTTTTTCCATCTTTGCATTGTCACTAACGCGTCATGAGAGACCATAATTAACTTGCACTCACCCATGAATGAAAAACAAAAAATTAGAGGGGAAAACCAATGATTTATTAATTCAAATAACATAAGTACATCAACGCAATTACCTCATGGTATAGATGCACCCCTTTTTTCCCCTTTCTTCTTGATCCTCCTTAGCTTCTCAACCACGCTAGGAAACCTAACTACAACTAATTTATATGGAGAAGCACCTCTATATTTGGAAAACATAACTCCACAAATGATTCTTCCTCCTCATGCTCAAGAGTTGCCTTCTTTATATATATTCTTGAAAGAGGCTTATGAGAGCTTTTGTATCTTCTAAAGACCAATGGAGACTTGAATGTTATAACTTCCAAGGCTCATTCCACAGAGAACCAACTTATCCCTCGTTCATATCTTTGAAACTCCATAAATCTAGAAGGTTGTTGAGGGAGTCACTTGTTGTGAATTGGTGTCAAGTGACATGTTGCTATTTATTTCATATGTGACCAACAAAATCCCCCAAAAAATATCTAAACCTTGAGCTAAGGGTTGTATCTTGGCTTACATCTTCTATTGTGTCCTTTCTGACAATGTAGGGTGGAAATTAAGGCTATAAGAGTGGGTGAGAGAGGGATACAGATACATAGTGAGGGGAAAATGTAGGGGAGAGATATGGAGAGAGAGGCGGGGGGAGTAGGGGAGAGAGACAAAGGGAAATAAAGATATAGAGAGAGAGGGAAAAGGCAGGGGGGAGATCAAATGAACAAGAGGGAGAGAAAGAGAGGGTGTTAAGTACCTGAATAGATCTACAAATATACTTTAGAAATCACCCTTAATATCAACAAGAATAAACCAAACCATTCACCAAATATTGAACAAAATAAATAGTCAAGGAAAGTGCTCTGATACCACTTTTTAAGTACCAAAGACTTGAATACAATCACCACAAAATATCAATAGAAAAATATAGAAAACCCACACTTTATTATTATGAAAATCCTTAGGGTAGGGAAACACCATACAATGGATCCTATTATGGAAGGGATCCTCTCCTATTCACCTTCCTCACCGAGGGGGAAACCTTCTAATGAGTGGTCGTTCCAAATACAAAACTTCTCAACTTGTCTCATTACATTGCTTGAACCCCTTTATAAAGTGCTACCAACCACTAAGAACATTCTAGAGGAGGAACCTTCTAGAAATAAAACTTTTTAATAATCTTCTTACATTTATTATGCGTATACTAATATATCTAACTACCATAATGGGCCTTATTTAATAATATAGTGGACCTAGTCCACCTTACATTGAATGGCTTCCACTATTATTAATATGGGTCCTCTAGGCCCCCTACTATCCCTCTAGCTACACTACATTCCATCTCCCTTATGAAAGTATTTTCCTCAACACTTGTTATGAGGGTGTACAACCATATACCAAGGTCCCATGGATAAGTATGGACCATAATTTTGAAGTAGGTAGGAGAACCAGGGTCCCATGTAGAAATGAGAGACACCATGTTGAAGTAGTCAAATTGCCACTGTAAACTTGGGTCCCATGTCCAAGTGCTCATGTGAACTCCACGCTGAAGATACCAAAACTCAATAAACAACTAAAAATGATGCTCCAAAGATGCATATTGGTCATGTGGATCCAAATATGTAGACCTTGATAAATAATCATCCACCACTACCGGAGAATAACAAAACTAAAGAAGAATATGAATATAATACTTTTGTTTACTCTCCAAGATGTGCTCCACATGAGGTGGAGTAGAATAGTCAAATAGAAGATGGAAGTGGTTGTCATCCCATAAATGACAATTGTTCATATACTAATCCGGATGGTTTCACATTGGAGGATTGCTTCAAGACTTGGGTCGAGGATAGATATGTCTCTACGGCGCTTGTGGCTCAGATATGATGGTTTATATGGATTGAGAGGAATAAAGCCATCTTTGAAGGAAAAATTATATTTGTTCTACCGGTATATTATAAAGCCTTAACTTTTCTGAGGGGCAAAGAAACAGAATTGAAGGAAAAACTTGTGACAAGCATTTTGTTCCCAATTCCTATAAATTCTTCAGTAGCATATTTCGACAGGGTTGGACATCTGGATGGTCTATGCTGCGGCGCAGGTGGTATATTAAAACTTCCAGATTCTACTATCATAGGATGGACTTTTCACTGTGGCCTCGGGACTAATAACAAAGCAGAGTTGTTGGGGGCTTGGGAAACTCTTAGGCTGGCTTCACTTATCGATTAAACATCTTCAATTGTTGGGTGACTCCAAAGTAGTGATCCACTAGCTAAAGAAAAATGGTAGTCTTCATGCTTGTGCAATTGAAGGATGGGAAGCTAGAATCAGAGCCATGGTCTGTTGCTTTGATTATATCAGTTATGATCACATTCCTAGGGACTTCAACTATGATGCTAATATCCTATCTAAACAAGTGCTTGGTGTTTCGGCAGGTGTCAATATTTATTTCCCTTGGAATAATGGTACAACGGGGGATAAATCTCATATAAACATCTATTAACTTGCCTTCAATTATCTGTTTCCTTTTTGTTAGTTGTCATGTTATTATGGTGGACAACATTGATGCATATTTGTCCTTTTGCCAATCATGTTTCTAAGAATTTTGGGATCCCTCTTTTATAGTGATCAATTATTTTGTCATGATGAACGAAATAATTTTAAAGATCCTGCTATGAATGTATTGATCCTTTGTTTCCAAACACTTATGAAAAGTCGAAAATGAGAAAAAATTATATTTTCTTAATATAACTGAGATAATTTTTCTACTAATTAAAAAAAAAAAAACCCACAAACAACTCCACAAAAATTATATCCTCTAAACATTCTCCAAGTATCCCCAAATAATGAAAAGTAGTTTTGTTGTGCATCGGATTTAAAAGTAAGTCCTCAAAGAGTATCCAACTTTTCATCCTCTATCGAACACAAAATTATAAACCGACTATTATAAATTATAAATTTGATCCCTTGATAGATTAAAATTTAATTAATTAAATGAGATTGTTATAACGAAAATCACTAATTATTTTTATGTAAACAGATGGTTTAAACTACGGCATAAAATATGGAAATTTAAATCAAATGTTTTATATATACACGTAGCAAGCCCAGCTCGGCACCCACAATAAAGGACACTCCCCCATAATCACAATGATGCCTTCCGTTTTCAAATTCCGCCGCCGCCCTTCACTTGTGTGAAGGTGAAGAGTTTTAGGAGTGGTTTGGTTTGGTTTGGTTAATTCTTTTGTCTTTAAATATGATTCTGGCGGAGGAAAAAAATTCGAAGCTCAGAAAAGAAAAATAAGGTGGTGAGTCATTTTGTTAGCAGCAGGACCATAAGGATGGAGAACCTGCATAACTTATAAGCCTACTCTTGCATCAGACGCCTCTGAGAGGTTCGACAAGCAAGCCCTTCCCCAAATCCACGACTTAGCCCGTCAACAGGCAGACAGTTTTAAAGCACACTTGTCCTTCACAGATCCCATGAGAAGCAGCGGCGCAGCTTCTTCAGTTCCGCTGGAAAGTCTAAACCCCATTTCCTTAACCCAGTTGCAGGTTGGGCAAGTCCATCGCGGCCGGGTGCTCTACGGTACTGTCTGCGCTGAGGCCTTCAGGATAAGCGGTATCATGACTCTTCTTGAGGACAATAATGGCCTTGCCGTCAGGCTGGCGATATACAATGCAGCTCATTCGGAGACGAACATCAAGAGGCTTTGCCCTAGGGGAGCCAAGGTGGCCATCAGGGAGCCCTATTTTAAGCGCGTCGCTGACGGTAGCCTCGCCATCTGTGCCAACAACCCTGCCAACGCCGAGTTGATCGTGCCTTAGAAGAAGTGGGCACAGAACCTGCTGCATGTGGATGTGGAGGAGGCGAGGAAGAGGGGAAACAACTGCTTCAGAGAGAAACAATGGGACGGGGCGGCCGAGCATTATACGAAATGCATCAACGCCACTCTGTTTCAGCTCAATAAGAGGTCCTCTATGGGACGCGGCGGCTGAGCATTATACGAAATGCATAAATGCGACAAGGTCCTTGGGATCGATTCCGGCAATCTGAAAGCGCTCTTTAGAAAGGTCGCGCTCTGGTCAGCCTAAGGCAGTATGCGGCGGGATGCGAATATTTGGAGAAAGCCAATGAGGCCAGCCCCGACCAGATCGAAATACAAGACGCGCTTCGCCAGGCCAAGATTTTGTACGCCCAGAGCCGGAAAGAAAAGTATGACATCTCGTATTACCTGCTCGGACGTGGATCTTCTACTCTGGAAGTGGCTGATTTCATGGGCCCCGTAGAGATCAAGATGACCAAAGATGGCCGCGACAGCTTTTGCAATAAGCACCGGACAGCTTTTGCTGGTAAGCAACGCCGTTGTTGTTGCTTCTGAAGACAACTCGGCCGGGATGAATGTGGACCACCGGGGAAACATTAATCTGTCGTCACAAGAATATATTGTTGCCGCCATAGTCAGTGCTACCAGGAAATCGCAGAGATTGCTCCAAGAATATATTAGAGGACTACTCTGCGCCTCGTAGCCTGGATGTTCCAGCAAGTGATATGTTTAAGACGGAGGGCCAAATGTCTCTAAGCCAAGAAGCGGGAAAAGAAAAATTGCAGGTAGATGTTAACCGTATACGGGATATTATAAGTCGGAACTCATTCGGTTCGAACAATTGCATGAAAAAGCATTGGATGAAACCAATGCTGCAAGGTCTCAAGAATTTTTTGACTCGGATCTTCCAGCATGCGCAGAATTTGCAAAGCTTTTTGTAGAGGCAGAGGAGATTATGAGTTCCCCGTTGTTGAAAGCAGAAGAAGAGAGAAATTGGATTCGTGCGTCATTTGTGTCTGCATATCTTGCAGGAACACAGTCGTACGACTTCTTGCCCACAATGTTGATGGACTGCGTTTCTTCCATAGAAGAAGTTATGAAGGACATTCAAAATACAGTTTTCGGGTACATTCGAACCATGGTCATGGTAGCCCAGCAGTTAAAAGAAGCCCACGGTTCGATGGACGAAGAAATTCTAGCATTGATTACACCATTCATGTGATGTGAGTGAAGTGTTCCTTGCATTGTTTTTATATTATGAAAAAGAGGAAGAAGAGTGTAATTTTGTTTTTATATAATGAAAACGAGGAAGAAGAGTGTAATTTTGAAGAGTATAAACACGATTCATGAAATTGGTAACCAATTGCAAATCTCCATATATATGTAGCCTAGAAATATCCCTTTCCTTGGCAAGGTGTAATGTAATCTTAAGTTCCATAAGTTCAATGAATTTGTTTGTCGTCAATTCCATGCCATGAGAAAAAGAGATTGAGTGGCTTTGATGTAGGAGCATCGTCAACAAGCACGCGTGGCAGGACAACTCAATGCCTTGGAATCATTTCAGAATCTTAAACGCTTGTGTTTACTGTGAATCTTTTGGAGCTAATTGAAAAACGGAAGAAGATCAAACGCTTGGAAGCTGAATGATCACGAGTGATCTGGGAGTTTTTACTCCTAGTCTTGAATGTAACTGAATTAGGGTAGCAGTTAGGTTTTGTTTTCGAATAGACGAGTAGTCGGGGGGAACCCTAAGAACCCTCTGACATAAATAGAGGTTTTGTATGCCCAAATGAGGCTGCTGCGAGTTAGTAGGAAAATTCTGAATTTTTAGTTGTTGTTTGATCATAGCTATAGCCATTTTTTATTTTTGGAATGAATATAACTGAGGAAAATTGATTCAAACGTAGGGTGTCGCTATTGTTTACAATTCCTTGTTATTTTGTTTCATGAATGAACAAGTTGTGTTGTTGGGTATATGAAACTGTGAAATGTTTGTATAAGTTTCAATCGTTTTCTCCTCGCTGAGTCCGTGCAAGGTGTGCACACAGTTCGCAAGGAGTGCATTGACAGAATCTGTCTCGATACAGAAGCTCAGAAGAGATAGCGGGAAACTTTCTCTTTGCAAGGAATTCAAAGTGATTGATGCAAGGTGTGCACAGTCATCCGCAAGAACCCAACTCTTGCATAATAATTTGTTGCAAAGAGTGCACAGACCCGAAATTCGACTAAGTGTTGAAGTAACTCTTTAAAGAGTTAAAGGAGCATAAGGAGAGAGGAAGCTCGAGAGATAGCAGGAGGAATATTCAAAGGGAGGAAAGTTTTGAAGGTTTCATGAGTCACCGACTAAGATCCATCTAGGAGGGAGCGGGATCATTTCAGACCGTTGGATTTGGTTAAAGCGCACAAGCGTTAAGTCTCTGCATGCACCTAGAAGCAAGGGTTCGTCGAAGTCCCGAAGAGGCCAGGGACTGTCCATCATCCAGAGGGACAGGTGGCAGAAGATCCATAACTCCGGAGCGAAATCATTTTTGAAGTTTTGTGGATAAGGAGAAAGCAAAATCATCGAAGAGACGAAGGTCGAAGTAGATCCAGGTCGTTGGTTGCCAGGAGATACGTGTCGACAGATATGAGACTCTGGGAAAATTCACTTCGGAGGATTCCAAGTGCGGAGGGTGACAAACTCTCGAAGTCCCGAAGGCTGAAGCCGATTACAACCGTCCGTTGTGGAGGACACGTGGCGGAAATCCGTCATCTTCGGGTGAAATCACTCCGACAGGAACGAGTGCACAAGAGGTTGAAACTTCTGAAGCCCGAAGAGCCGAAGTGGATAGTGACCGTCGAATCTAGAGGGACATGTGGCGATGGATTGTGAGCTCCAGAGAAATCACTTCGAGAGTTTCAGTTGAGAGTTGAAACTCTCGAAGCCCGGAGAGCCGAAGAGCCGAAGTGAATCTCTACCATTAGACCCAAAGGATAGGTTTCGTGAATCTGTGGAATCCGGGTAAAGTAATTCATAGCCATCAAATTAAGGGTAAGACGTGGTACAAATCCATGGACTCCGGCTAAAGACCCGAAGTAAATCTCAACCGTCTGATTCGAGGGGACACGTGACAGAATCCCGCACACTTCGAAGGAAGGTGAAAATTGAGGGTTGAGTCTTTCGAAGCTCGAAGACCTGAGGAAATCATAGTCGTCGATCTATGAGAGACACGCATCAATAGATCGCGAGCTCCGGGTGGAAGTATTGTGGAGAAAACAAAGTTTGAGAATTGAAACTCCCGAAGCTCGAAAGGTGAAATCGATCTCGTCCATTGATTTGAAAGAGGTTAGATATGTTTCGCAGGTTTGAAAGGGGCAGATCTGAATTGTCAGTGCAGAAACACCGTCAATATCATAATATTGACGCTCACGTTTGATTGTGGGGCCAGAAAGTGCTCGGATGTTAAATTTTCGAGGGCGGGCCGCAATCGGAACCACGGTATCGGCAAAGGGGTACGTGGCAGTTGGAAGTAAATTGCGGGGAGAAAAACGGTTTGATCCCAAACCACTCTTGGACGCGCCCACAATTGTGCGTTTACGCAAGGACATAGCCCATGGTCAGGTGCGGGAAGGGCCTAACAGGAGAGGAGCTTACGCTTGAAACCTGTGAGTTCAGCAGCGTGAAGAAAGAGGTCGCGGGTGCCATAGAACTTGCACTAGAGGACAAAAAGGGCCTGTGTTAATTCGTAAGTGAGACCATTAAGGTCTCAGAGAGCCAATTCGGCTCGGAATTGAAGATCCTTGACCAGGAGGTCACGCAACCCTTAGGAGAGAAGGGGATTTGCATCAAGTGGTATCAGAGCTAAATTTTTTCTTGCAGACAACATGCAAAGGAGAGGAGACAAAGGAGCTCAAAGGTGTACTCTGTGTGTGAGAGATAGACAAGACAATGCCACTGAGGAGATTAGTGGAGCCACCTTTAGCCAATTGTGTTGTATAAAGAGAAACGCAAGAGCTTCGTGCAAGATTAGAGGCAATGGAGTCATCGCAGGGGAGGGCACCTGATGCTGGAGACATCAGCGATGCAGAGAGTGAAGAAGTAGAAGTTGAAGAAGCTGCAAGGGAAAATGTTGTTGAAGAACGCTTGTTGGGAGCAGTTGTTAGATTGGGAACTAGAGCCAATATAGAGGTCCTGATGTATGAAGGCAATTTGGATGTTGAAGAGTTGTTGGATCGGATAAGATCCATGGACAAATATTTCGACTATGAAGGCGTTGATGAGGAGAAAAGAGTGAGACATGTTGTCACCAGACTAAAAGGACATGTAGCACTGTGGTGGGATGAACTGCAGGTTGAGAGGAGAAGCAAGGGAAAACAAAAGATAAATAATTGGGACAAAATAGTAGCCAAGTTGAAGGCTAAATTCATGCCAAAAGACGATCATATCAATCTGTTCAGGAAGCTGCAGAACCTGCGACATAATGGTATGATGATTAAAGAGTACACAGAAGAGTTCTGCAAGTTGAACATCAAAACTGGACAAAGAGATAAAGATGAAGAAAATGTTTCCAGGTATATAAATGGCCTGAGGTATGAAATCCAGGATGAGAACAACATGATGCCAGTGAGGACAGTGGAGGATGCTTATCAGTTTGCACTAAAGGCAGAGGAGAAGTTGGTCATTAAACAAAGCCAATGAAAGAGAGGTAGGAGCCTGACCCCAAACAAAGGTAAGGGATTTTCCCATGAAAAGGCACATAAATCCAAAGACGAGACTGAGAAATCACACAATCACTCGGAAAGAGGAGGAAGTTCTCGAGGAAGACAAGGTGGTGGAAGAAGTTCTTCTAGACGAAGAGGAAGAAGCAGGGGAGGAGAAGTAAGGTGCTATGCCTGTGGAAAGACAGGGCACATGTCTTGGGAATGTCCCGAGAAAACGAAAGAAGGAGGAGGTGAAGCTCACATTTCAGAAGCACAGAGAAGGAATGCTGAAGCAGAAGGAGCAGAGGATGGGACATCCCTGATGTTGAGAAAGGTTCTCTTAAAACCAGAGGTAGAAGTTGAAAAGTCAGTGCAGAGGAACAGTTTATTTACGATAGCTTGCAAGACTAAAGCCAAAGTATGCAAGGTGATAATTGACAGTGGGAGCACTAATAACTTAGTATCCACAGAGATGGTGAAGAAATTCGAGTTGGAGACAACTGCACATCCGAAGCCATACAAAGTGATCTCATGGTTGCAGAAAGGACACTAGGTAATGGTTACTAAACAATGCCTTGTTGAATTTAAGATAGGAGGATATAGAGATGAAATTCTATGTGATGTAATTCCCATGGATGTATGTCATATCTTGTTGGGAATACCATGGAAGTTTGACAGGAATGACATTCATGATGGGAGGAAGAATACATACAAATTGGAGAAGAATGGTAGGACACACATGTTGCTGCCAATAGAAGAGAAGAAAGTGAAAGAGGAATCCAACACAAACATACTTCTCATGAGCGGGAAGGAAATCCTGAAAGAAGTCAAGAAAGAACAAGAGATACAGTTTGTTGTGGTGAGGAAACCCAGATTTATCCTTACAAGTACTTTGATGGATGATTTGCCTGAAGAAGTTTATGAATTGTTGGATAATTTTGCTGACATAGTGGTGGATGAGCAGCCTAACTCATTGCCACCCATCAGAAGTATCAACCATCATATTGATTTAATACCAGGAACAAGTCTGCCAAACAAAGCAACATACAGACTGACACCTCGAGAGAATGAGGAGATAAAGAACCAAGTCCAAGAAATTTTAGACAAGGGTTTGGTGAGAGAGAGCTTGAGTCCATGCGCAGTTCCAACTGTTTTTAGTCCAAAGAAGGATGGAGGATTGAGAATGTGCACAGACTCAAGAGCCATTAACAAGATCACCATCCGATATAAATTCCCTTTGCCAAGAATGGATGATTTAATGGACTGTTTAAGTGGAGCAAATTTCTATTCTATGATAGATTTGAAAAGTGGATATCACCAGATAAGAATGAGAGAAGGTGATGACTAGAAGACAACCTTTAAGACAAATGAAGGTTTGTATGAGTGCCTTGTTATGCCATTTGTCTTAACAAATGCCCCGAGTACTTTTATGAGGTTGATGAATGAAATATTGAAAGATTTCATTGGCAAGTTCATGGTTGTATATTTGGATGATATACTGGTCTTTAGTAGGACTAAAGAGGAGCATTTGAGACACCTAACACTAGTGATGAGGAGACTACAATAGGAGAAAATGTTGATAAACCTGAAGAAGTCCTGTTTTATGAAGACAAAGCTCATTTACTTGGGTTTTTTGATCTCTTCAAATGAATTGAAGATGGATCCAGAAAAGGTGAAAGCAATCAAAGAATGACCATCACCAAGGAGTATGCTTGAGGTAAGAAGCTTCCATGGATTAGCAAGTTTCTATAGTAATTTCATCAGAGATTTCAGTGGGATTTTTACACCAATGATGGAAATAGTGAAGAAGAGGCACATGCATTTTAAATGGACAGAGGAGGCTGAGAGGAGATTCAATATATTGAAGGAGAAAATAATAGAACGACCAATTCTGGTCTTACCAAATTTTGGAAAGACATTTCAAGTGAGATGTGATGTAAATGAAGTTGCAATTGGAGCAGTTTTGAGCCAGGGTAATAGGCATGTTGCCTATTTTAGTGAGAAGTTGAATGAGACTAAGAGAAACTAATCCACATATAATAAGGAGTTTTATGCCATAATTCAAGCGCTGAAGAAATGGAGGCACTACCTTGTTCCACAGGAATTTGTCTTGTATAGCAACAACCAAGATTTACAATTCATAACCAGACATGAAAAATTGAATCAAAGGCATGCAAAGTGGATTGAGTTTATGTAGAATTTTACTTTTTCCATAAAACATATTGTTGGGAAAGTTAACAAAGTTGTTGATGCATTAAGCAATAGATGTTTGATTCTGTGGGAATTTCAGGTGAAGACCTTAGGGTTTGAACACCAGAAGGATATGTATTGTGATGATCCATATTTCAAGGAAGCATACGAAGCATGTGCAAATACTATGCTGAGAGATAGGAGCCAATGAACATAGTATATGATTCAAGAGGGATTGTTGTTGAAGGGCAATCAATTGTGCATACCAAAATGCTCAATGGGGGATAACCTTTTGAAGGAAAAGCATAGTGGAGGGTTGGTTGGACATTTCACCCATGATAAAACATTTGCACAGTTGAGAAGTTCATACTATTGGCTAGGTATGAGAACAAAAGTGATAAAATTTGTGAATAGATGTAAAATCTGCCAACATGCAAAGGGTAAAAGACAGAACACTAGATTGTATCAACCATTGCCAATACCAGAGAGGCCTTGGGATGCAATAAGCATGGATTTTGTGTTGTGATTGCCAAGAACGCAAAGAGGATGTGATTCCATATTTTTGGTGGTGGATAGATTTTCAAAGATGGCACACTTTATCCCATGCCAGAAGACTAGTGATGCAACACATGTTGCAAATTTGTTTTTCAAGGAATTTGTGAGACTTCATGGACTACCCAAGAGCATTGTCTCAGACAGAGACACTAAATTTGTTTGTAATTTCTGTAGAACACTGTGGAAGAAGTTGGGGACACATTTGTCCTTTAGCTCAGCTTATCACCCTCAGACAAATGGGCAGAATGAGGTGGTAAATAGAAGTTTGGGAAACTTATTGAGGAGTCTAGTCACTGAGCATCATAGTCAGTGGGATCAGATTCTGCCACAAGAAAAATTTGCATACAATGACTCACCAAATAGGAGCACTGGAAAGAGCCCATTCCAAATATTATATGTAATGCAACCAAGGGGAGTATTTGAGTAGAGAAACTTGGAATGGAGTGAGATTAGAAGCATTGGAGCAGAATATTTTGCTGCAGAAATGTAGAAGATCCATAGCCAGATCAGAGGACAGTTGCAAAGCTCTAGCCAAGAGTACAAGCGTAGAGTTTATCAACATCGCAATGAACTTCAATTTGAAGTAGGAGATCAGGTTCTGGCACATCTCAGGAAAGAAAGGTTTCCTAGGAGAACATATAGCAAGTTAAATATGAAGAAGATAGGGCCATGTAAGATCTTAAGGAACTTTGATGCAAACTCCTATGAGATTGAGTTGCCAGATGATGTGGGCATATCACCCATATTTAACATTTTCAACATGTACCCTTACAAGGAAGATGACACAGAGGGATCAGAAGATCAAGAGAAGATTCAATGGGAGAAACAAATGCCTATAGCAGAAAAACCACAGATAGAGAAGATCGTTGATCAGAGGATTGGAAAAAAGACTAGGAGGAAGACCTATGTTGAATCTTTGGTCAAGTGGAAGGGACAACCAATAGAAGATTCCAGTCGGGAAAATGAAGCTGATATCCAAAAACATGGAAATTCGGTGCAGGAGCTCATGGACATGAGTCCATGAATTTTTGTCCAAGGGAGTATGATGCAGGAGCATCGTCAGTGAGCACGCATGGCAGGACAAATCAATGCCTTGGAATCATTTCAAAATCTTAAACGCTGGTGATTATTGCGAATTTTTTTGGAGCTGATTAAAAAATGGAAGAAGATCAAATGCTTGGAAGTTGAATGATCATGAGTGATCTGGGAGTTTTATCTCCTAGTCTTGAATGTAACTAAATTAGGGTTCTTAGGGGAACCCTAAGAACCCTCTGAGATAAATAGAGGTTTTGTATGCCCAAATGAGGTTGTTGCGAGTTAGTAGGAAAATTCTGAATTTTTAGTTGTTGTTTGATAATAGCTATAGCCATTTTTTATTTTTGGAATGGATATAAATGAGGAAAATTGATTCAAACACAGGGTGTCGCTACTCTTCACAATTCCTTGTTATTTTGTTTCATGAATGAATGAGTTGTGTTGTTGGGTATATGAAACTATGAAATGTTTGTATAAGTTTCAATCATTTTCTCCTTGTTGAGTCCATGCAAGGTGTGCACACAGTCTACAAGGAGTGTGTTGACAGAGTCTGTCTCAACACAGAAGCTCAGAAGAGATAGCGTGAAACGTTCCCTTTGCAAGGAGTGCAAAGTGACTGCTGCAAGGTGTGCACAGTTGTCCGCAAGAACCCAACTCTTGCATAGGAATCTGTTGCAAGGAGTGCACAGACCCGAAATTCAACTAAATGTCGAAGTAACTCTTTAAAGAATTAAAGGAGAAGAATGAGAGAGGAAGCTCAAGAGAAATAGCAGGAGGAATCTTCAAAGGGAGGAAATTTCTGAAGGTTTCATGAGTCACCGGCTAAGATCCATCCAGGAGGGAGCGAGATCATTCCAGACCATTGGATTTGGTTAAAGCACACGAGTGCTAAGTCTCGGCATGCACCTAGAAGCGAGGGTTCGTCGAAGTCCTGAAGAGGCCAGGGATCGTCCATCATCCAGAGGGACAGGTGGCGGAAGATCCATAACTTTGGAGTGAAAGTACTTCAGAATTTTTTTGGATAAGGAGAAAGCGAAATCATTGAAGAGCCGAAGGATGAAGTAGATCCAGGTCGTTGGTTTCCAGGAGATACGTGTCAACAGATATGAGACTGCAGGAAAATTCACTTCAGAGGATTCCAAGTGCGAAGGGTGACAAAATCCTGAAGTCCCGAAAGATGAAGTCGATCGCAACCATCTGTTGCGAAGGACACATGGCAGGAATCCGTCATCTTCGGGCGAAATCACTCCGGGAGGAACGAGTGCGCAGGAGGTTAAAACTTCTAAAGCCCGAAGAGCTGAAGTGGATAGTGACCATCGGATCCAGAGGGACATGTGGTGATGGATTGTGAGCTCCGGAGAAATCACTTCAGGAGTTTTAGTTGAGAGTTGAAACTCCCGAAGTTCAGAGAGTTGGAGAGTCGAAGTGAATCTCAACCATCAGACCCAAAGGATAGGTGGTGTGAATCTGTGGAATCCGGGTAAAGAACCGAATTAATTCATAGCCATCAGATTAAGGGTAAGACATGGTACAAATGCATGAACTCCGGGTAAATACCTGAAGTAAATCTCAACCATCTGATTCGAGGGGACACGCGACAGAATCCTGCACACTTCGAAGGAAGGTGAAAGTTGAGGGTTGAGTCTTCCAAAGCTGGAAGACCCAAAGAAATCGTAGCCATCAATCTATGAGAGACACGCGTCAATAGATCGCAAGCTCCGGGTGGAAGCATTGTGGAGAAAACAAAGTTTGAGAATTTAAACTACCTAAGCTCGAAAGTTGAAATCGATCTCGTCCATTGATTTGAAAGAGGTTAGATCTGCTTCACAGGTTCGAAAGGGGTAGATCTGAACCGTTAGTTCAGAAACACCATCAATATCATAATATCGACGATCACGCTTGATTGCGGGGCCAGAAAGTCCTCGGACATTAAATTTTTGAGGGCGGTCCGCAGTCGGAACCACGGTATCGGCAAAGGGGTACGTGGTAACTGGAAGTAAATTGAGGGGAGAAAAGAAGTTTGATCCCAAACCACTCTTGCACGCACCCACAATCGTGCGTTTATGCAAGGACATAGCCCAAGGTTAGATGCGGGAAGGGGCTAACGAGAGAGGAGCTTATGCCTAAAACCTATCAGTTCAACAGCATGAAGAAATAGGTTGCGGGTGCCATAGAACTTGCACCAGAGGACAAAAATGACCTGTGTTAATTCATAAGTGAGACCATTAAGGTCTAAGAGAGCCAATTCGGCTCGAAATTGAAGATCCTTGACCCTGAGGTTGCACAACCCTTAGGAGAGAAGGGGGTCTACATTAAGTGGCAATAGAGATAAAAAAATTCTTGCAGACAACAGGCAAAGGAGAAGAGATGAAGGATCTCGAAGGTGTACTCTGTGTGTGAGAGACAGTCAGCACAATGCCACCGAGGAGATGAGTGGAGCCACCTTTATCCAATCATTTTGTAGAAAGAGAAATGTGAGAGCTTCGTGCAAGATTAGAGGCGATGGAGTTAGTGCAGGGGAGGGCACCTGATGTTGGAGACATCAGTGATGCAGAGAGTGAATAAGTAGAATTCGAAGAAGCTTCAGGGGAAAATGTTGTTGAAGAGCGCTTCCTGAGAGCAGTTTTTAGATTGGGAGCTAGAGCCAAGATAAAGGTCCCAGTTTCTGAAGGCAATTTGGATGTTGAAGAGATATTGGATTGGATAAGATCCATGGACAAATATTTCGACTATGAAGACATCTATGAGGATAAAAGGGTGAGAGATGTTGTCACCAGACTAAAAGGACATGCAACACTGTGGTGGGATAAACTGCAGGCTGAGAGGAGAAGAAAGGGAAAACAAAAGATAAAGAATTGGGACAGAATGGTAGCCAAGATGAAGGCTAAATTCATTCCCAAATATTATCATATCAATCTATTCAGGAAGCTGCAGAACCTAAGACAGAAGGGTATGACAGTTAAAGAGTACATAGAGGAGTTCTGCAAGCTGAACACCAGAACTGGATAAAGAGAGAAAGACGAAGAAAACATTTCCAAGTATATAAATGGCCTGAGGTATGAAATCTAGGATGAGATTAGCATGATGTTAGTGAGGACAATGGAGGATGCTTATCAGTTTGCACTAAAGGCAGAGGATAAGTTGGCCATAAAACAAATCCAACGAGGGAGAGGTAGGAGCCCAGCCCCGAACAAAGGCAAGGGAGTTTCCCATGACAAGGCACATAAATCCAAAGACGATACTGAGAAATCACACAGTCACTCAGAAAGAGGAGTAAGTTCCCGAGGAAGACAGGGTGGTGGAAGAAGTTCTTCTAGAGGAAGAGGAAGAAGCAGAGGAGGAGAAATAAGGTGACATGCCTGTGGAAATACAGGGTGCATGTCTTGGGAATGTCCCGAGAAAATGAAAGAAGGAGGTGAAGATCACATTTCGGAAGAACAGAGAATGAATGTTGAAGCAGAAGGAGCAGAGGATGGAACATTCCTGATGTTGAGAAATGTTCTCTTAAAACCTAAGGCAGAAGTTGAAAAGCTAGTGCAGAGGAATAGTCTATTCAGGACATCTTGCAAGACTAAAGACATAGTATGCAAGGTGATAATTGACAATGGGATCACTGATAACTTAGTATCCAAAAAGATGGTGGAGAAACTGGAGTTGGAGACAACTGCACATCCGAAGTCATACAAAGTCTCATGGTTGCAGAAAGGACACCGGGTAATGGTTACTAAACAATGCCTTGTTGAATTTAAGATAGGAAGATATAGAGATGAAATTCTATGTAATGTAATTCCCATGGATGTATGTCATATATTGTTGGGAATACCATGGAAGTTTGACAGGAATGACATTCATGATGGGAGGAAGAATACATACACCTTGGAGAAGAATGGTAGGACACACATGTTGCTGCCAATAGAAGAGAAGAAAGTGAAAGAGGAATCCAACACAAGCATACTTCTCATGATCGGGACGAAACTCCTGAAAGAATTCAAGAAAGAATAGGAGATGTCGTTTGCTGTGGTGAGGAAACCCAGAGTTATCCTTACAAGTACTTTGATGGATGATTTACTTGAAGAAGTTCAAGAATTGTTGGATAATTTTGCTGACATAGTGGTG
>SNQJ01S0013242.1:355954-369142 GCA_010110895.2 Picea sitchensis | reverse complement strand
TAATTACAAATAATGGCCTAAAGCTGACATAATTAAAATAACATTACTAATCTAAATTACAACTAATGGCCTAAAGCTGACATAAATAAAATAGCATTACTAATCTAATATGCCCCAATTAAGGGGTAATGAGCCAACATTAGAGCTTAACAAATTATCTCCTCAAATATTGAAATGGTGGAGGAAGTATTCGAGAAGTCATTTTGAATTAATCCTTCACAATTCCTGCACATTACAAAGCTCACATAGTTTTGAGATATATATGAAAACATGTCAATTTTCTAATATTTAATCACAAATTCCCTTTTAATACTAAAATGAATAAAGTGGAGAATAATAAGGTGAAACCCAAGTATATTTATGAAAATGATATCATGAAAAGTTAATGGGGCGATGAAATGTGAAGAATGATGAAGGGAAAGGTGGATGAAAACATGACATTTCTGAGCTCCAACTGAACTTGTTGCATGTCCTCATGCAACAATGCATGGATCTTCTTAAGAAATTTTGGCATCTGAATTTCGACTTTGAGTGATGATAATGAATGTTTTGAGGATGGGATTTACATGAGTAACAACTGTCATTTTCTTATGGTTGGTTCTTGTGTGACAACCATGAATATAAAGAATTTTGGTTCTTATGTTAACAACATTCATTTCGTTATTTGTTATCTTGCTATTATGATAATAATTTACCCTTATTCTTACTAGAAAATAGATGCTATCAATGTGCATAAGGAAACATCACTGAGTATAAGAAATCCCTTTTTCATATTTTTGAATCATGCCAATATGTATATCAATGCTTATGAAGCAAAGTGCAACAAAGAAATATTTTAAAAGAAACGTTGGTAAATGGTGAATGAGAGGAAAAATGGAATGATGGTAGTGGAAAAGTGGAGTGATGATAGTGAATAAAGTCCCCTACCCCCCAACTAAACTGTTTGCATGTCTGCATGCAATTGGCATAAGTCATAGAAGGGAAAAGGAAAGGGAACTTGGTGAGAGAATTTTCCAAATTATTCATTACTAGCAATTGAGTAATTACATGATTAAAGTTTAGAAAATAACATACCTCCACTTACGCAAAATCTTGATGAACTATGCAATAGGAATATAGCTGATGTGGTGGCTGGAGCATGGAAAAGGTCACTGCTGCAGGATCATGTGAAAGGTGGTTGTTGTTGTAGCTGCGATTGTTGTCTGCTGGATCAGAGAACGTGAAGTGGAGGAATATGAACTGTTACTGAATGAATCATGGAAAAGAGGAAGTACAAAAGTGGAACTGTAGTACTCTCAAATAGCTAAAGTCATGATGTTGTAACTACTAAGGAAGTGAGGAAAAAGTGTATAGTATTCACCTTCTACAACCCAGTGGTACAATTCTAATCATGTGAATGGATGTGTCGATGTTGAGCATGAAGAGAAGTCATTGGATTACTATCCATTGATGAATGTCATTAAACAATGCGAGGAAAACTCACCATTAATGTCAATGAGTGCCAAGGTACCTGAGTACATCTTGTGAACTGCGAATAGATTTTTTGATGTCGAGCCACTTGCAAGATCTAACGATCAAGGGACATTGATGTATTTCCATGATTTTTGGCCAGAGAACTTTCCATTAAGGCATGCAACTCTCCAGGTACTCAAAAGGAACTCTATTCTATATCCTAGATAAGGTGTTGAGGTCGATGGGGAAAGACTTGTTGAAAGGTGGGCCTTAAGGAATCCCACATCAGTCAACGTGAGTTCTGATAAAAAGATCCATAGGACTATAGGAAAGATCCCAGTAGAAACAATGTTTATGGCAAGGCAATGTAGTCATGGAAAGGGAGTTGGACAGTTTTATTGACAAGACAAAATGAACTGGAAAAGATAAAGAGATGTATGCGACTCAGGAATATGGGTGTGTGTGAAGTCATGAAGGATAAGGAAATGGAATATGGGCTTCAACACAGGGAAGAAAAATCTACTTTGTTGGATAAATGGGAAGAAAGAATTCATGACGCAAAATGGTTTGATGAATGGTTGTTGTGTAACAACAAACTCCATGATGTGTAGAACAAGAATCAACTCCTTCAAGCTGTCAATAAGGCATGTTTTTTTCAAAATTTTTGTGATTCTCGAAAATCACTTCCGCAGCAAGATGCGATCGGCTGTGCACTTGAAAAAACTTAGTACAAATCTTGCATGAAAAATTGTGAGATGTTCGAAGAAAAACATAACATGCAGAAAGAAGTACAAATGGGACAAAGTAAAAGAAATAAAATGTGTTTTTATATATGTTGTCGTGGTCATTGTGCCTGCACTTGTTTCATGTTAATTTCTTTCTAAAGTGACTCCAAGAAACAACTTAGCATAACATGTTATGATATTGTTTTCAAGAATTATAAAAACGTCCATTCACAATTTGTTTTTGTTTTTGTTGTTTTGATTTTTATAATTTATTTTTATCTTTTATGAAATTTTTATTTTTTATTATTTTTATGTTTGACCTAATATATATATATATATATATATATATATATATATATATAATTTTATACTAAAACAAAACAACTAATTTTTTTAATTTTTTAATAAGAAAAAATAATTAAAAGAAAATCTATGAACTGAAGCTATGAATGATTATGAACGTTGCAACTTTCATCATCGATTACAAGTATGTAATTGATTTCATCAAGGTCGACTGGTCATTCAAATATACTAGATTTTTCATAATGCAACTAATACATGGCATGCACCAGGATAGACGCAAGGTACTTGATAAAGAAATTATCATAGGAAGTCACGACGTATTTAGGGTTCAAGTTCAGTGGAGTTGTGAATATGTGTTTTTGAAGGACCTGATCGCACACAAACCATCTAATGCTCTGAGTGAATGTTTGAGGTGTGCATCTATGGTCGGCTTAGAGATCAAGCCATTGGATATCTTATTATAATTTGTAATAAATAATTATTATTATTTGGTCTCTTCAAGATACTTTTTTGACTTGATAAATCCATAAAATATATTTTGAAGGTTTCAAATCTTCAGAACACCCTTGTCTTATACCTGCATTAATACTGAAGCAGCCCTACTTTCCAACCGTCACTGAATGAATGCATAGTGACAGGGAGAAATAATTCTTGTTGGAGCACACCTACTTACCATTCTGCCCATCCGAAGAGAATAATGTGTGTAAAAACATATCCAACTTTGGCTATGTGAGAGGCTCGATGAAGGAGTATCCGAGGCTCTAAATATGCTCCATAAATGCTCCCATCAAAACTGAAAATGGAAGCACCAACTGAACGAACCAAGCACTGAACCATCGCCCACCACAACGATCCCTAACAATGATAAGAAACAGACAAGAAAGCGAGACCTATTTTTCATGGTTTTCCCTAGACCTTAGCACATTACGTGGCTCATGAAGATCAGCAGGAAGCACAAGTATATCATGTTTTCTCCATAAGCTTCTTGCCACAATATCTAGCTACCAAAACCTGAAGTTCACGGATTATGAGATAGTCACTTGCATTGATGAGTTCGCACAGAGTGGCCATTTTCATTTTCATCCCAAAATCATCATCCCACTTAATAAATTCCAGCATCTTCCTATTCTAATCATGCATCTCCTCCTCTTGCCTCCTATGCATTGCATCTTCATCCTTCTCCTTTTCGGGTATCTGTGCATGAAAATCACAATCTTGAAGCGTGCGGAATGTGCAATACTCGATAATATTTTGTAAAATGTTCGTGAAAACTTTTGGCATAGGAATGGTAGTGTTAGTTCCCCCGTCAACTATCATCACCTTTATGACCCCCGAAATCGATGCCACCACCTCTTCCACCTCCATTATCATCGTTCAATATGGAAGAAATGGATTGGAAAGAAGATTGTTGCAAATTAAATAGATACACAATCAAACGATAAATGGGATTTGGTCTTGCAGCCTCTGGCAAAAAAATATCTCTGTTCAGTTGAATGTATCGAATATACGAGGAGATAAACATAAATCTAAAACCGAATTTCAAGGGGTATGTTGAGAATCTGGGATATGAAAAAAAAATGGATCTTCTTACATCATTGATCCCTCTCGTCATGCACTTACCTACACATTCCTTTAGTCAGTTATTCCAGCAAGGTTGTTGGAGTGTGTGCCTTCATCTCGTCCAAATCTTCCATTCGATCTGTGTACCAATCGCTAGATAGGAACATTCCAGTTAAACCAAGCGATTTCAAAAACCATCACACCCGACCCGACCACTGCACATCATGGGCATCATTTCATGCCATCATTTGATTTTTCATCAGTGCATGTATATCCAAGAATAGATTGAAAGCCAAAGTAATGAGTTAATAGTACCATATTTCCCATCATCTTTTCCAATTCCATATCTACCATTCTATCTCCCAGCAACCTCAATGCATACCATGCAATTTCATTTGATCGAGTTTAAGCAGCAACTCCAATTCCAAGTGTGGATTCACTTGATCGGGTGAAAGATGCATATCTTCTTCATCATTGTTCTCTTAATTTTGATTATAGTGCGTGAGTAATATGCAAGAAAATGTTCATGCACAGTGAAAAGAGAAAACAGTGATAAACAATTTCATTTTGATCAAATAAATTAGAGTCTCGTGCTAGTGAAGGCTAGTTGAAATCAAGTTATTGAGATATTGATTGACTGCCTTCATATTTGATTCCCTAATGAGGACATGATGGTCAGAAAAATAGAACCTTCGACCTGCCTTTGTCGACCTACCTTGTTACCTGCCTTCGACCTGTGCATTTAAAATTTATGATATTTTGTTTGTTTGCAGGGTTATTTCTAGGAATTTACGGTATGAGGGGCAAGAGCAAAAACATGGTGCGCAACCCAAAAATAAACCAGGTCGAAGATTCAAAAACGAGATTGGATCTTTGGAGGGATATTGCATGAGAATTATCTGTCACCTCCCTTTTATCTTTCATAAATTGCAGGCCTTCTTATTCATTTTTTATATATATTTTTTTCGAACATACTTACTGTTTTATTATTTTGATTTGTAGACAGAAGCATGCAAAGTTTTTTATTTATGTATTTTTTTTTCTATTATTCTTTCGAAGAAATAAAAATTGATTTTGCAAACTTTAAAAATTTGTGAGCAAATGGAAACAAATCTTAGACGAAAATATAGATTAGGCAATTTTTTCATCATCAATTAATTAATCTTCTTGAAATCAGTAATCCTACTTTTTGATCCTCGCGATCGCACGAAGCATGGAGGAGAGCATACTTATTCTCAAAAAATAAAAAAAACTTGAAAATAACTCCTACCTACACTACACTAATTAAAAATGAGAGATTAGTTATGTGTAATCAAATAGCCAATGTACCCATGCAAGCAACAATAATAAGAATATGTTATCTTTCAATTTTGCAAATGGAAATTGGAAATATGCATGAACGTGCGAAATTAGTTGTTGAAACTGTAAATTAAGAAAATAAAATGAAAAAATAAATATAACTAACATAGTACTCGCTTGAAACCATCGTTTGATCAGGATTTCATAGGCGCAATTTGTCTTTCTCAGATCATGTTGCAGCTCTTCGTTTTCCTCCTCGGCCTCCTGCTCACCTAATGGTTCTTCATTAAATATGCAGGATTATTCATATGTTGATTCCTTGTTTTCCTTTGGAGGAATAATTAAGCCCTTGAATGCTGTCAAGATCTCTTATTTGTGAGAAGAGGAGATATCAACCTTTGCAAGTATTTGAGTGATTTGCTCCAAGTTGAAATTCATTTAAACCATCTTGTTAAAGAGATTCTTATAACACACAAATCAAAATGAAAAACTTAAATAAAAACACTCTTGCTAAAACATAAAACAATTACTCTTCAAAGTTGTGGAAATTAAACACTCTTGATAGTTGGTAGGGACAATGAGGAGTCTTCACTAAAGTATCTCTATGACCCTTAGAACCAACACATGTAGATACCCTTGCAGAAATTAAACACTCTTGCGGAAAGTGAAATTTGCAGAAATTGAAATTACTTTTACCTAGTTGGCAGGGAGAACATGAGGAGTCTCCATTCAAGTAGTTGTTATGACCCCTTACCAACACATCTAGATGACACTTGCATGAATTGAAATGAAAAAGAAACTAATACCTCAATCCATTATGCTTCCTCGGCAACGGTGCCAAAATGTTGGGCTCTAAAGATGTCATAAAAACAACCTCTATGCATCAGTCGAAGGTAGGCACTGGTACAAGCATTTTACTTGTTGCCTACGTAGGTTCTTACCTTCCGTTTTCAATAACCAATCCTACAGAGATGAAACACCTGTAAAGGGAACGATAGTTTTTCTATTCAAATGAACGACAATTCCTGTAAAGGGAACAACAATCGTAACAAGGGAACGACAGTCGTTATATTGGGTCCAACTACTGTTGAATTAATTGCATTGTAGTACTGTCCCAACTATCTAATTTTTCAATATGAGGTTCGTAAACTTACGAAGCACATGCAAAGTATATGTAGGATTGAAGCGAAACTAATCTCATCTAATGTTTAAGCTACAATTGAAATTGAATCATTAATCTAATGCAGGGAATTGAAACACACGACTTGAAATTGAATTGCTACAACCTATGACTGAAATTGAATCATTAATTTAATGTGGGGAATTGAAACACACGACTTGGAATTGAATTGCTACAACCTATGACTAAAATTGAATCATTAATCTAATGCAGGGAATTGAAACACATGACTTGGAATTGAATTGCTACAACCTATGACTGAAATTGAATATTGCGTAAATCAAATTAATATAGGAATGGAAAATTGCGTAAATGAAATTAATATAGGAATGAGAAATTTAGTAAATGAAATTAATCTAGGAATGGACAACTACATGAAGGAAAAGAAAATACAACATGTGAAGATTTGAATGACACAACAACATATGTGAGCTCACACCAATGAAGCAATCTTACAATACAATAATCAAATCAATGTTCATAACAGAATAATGAAAGCATGAAAACCAAAACTATGAATCAAAGCTAAGAATCCCTTTCTTTCAAATCCTAATCACTACTCTCTTTCTCATCCTAATTACTCTCCTCATGAAGAGAGAGCACTCTATTTTATACATGAGAGCCTTGAAGATAAGATAACCATCTCATAATTACAGATCCACTATTCTCTCAACTATTTTCCATTATTACAAAACATGATCCCTTCAAATCCTCACACATATCTCTCATACATCTTGGATAAGATATTCCAACCAAATCTCCATGATCTTCTCCTTGAATTATCTCCTCAAATATTGAAATGGTGGAGGAAGTATTCGAGAAGTTCTTTTGAATTAATCCTTCACATATTCTTACACATTAAAAAGCTCACACATTTTTGAGATATATATGAAAACATGTAAATTTTATAATATTTAATCACAAATTCCCTTTTAATACTAAAATGAATAAAGTGGAGAATAATAAGGTGAAACCCAAACATATTTATGAAAATGATATCATGAAAGGTTAATGGGGCGATGAAATGTGAAGAATGATGAAGGGAAAGGTGGATGAAAACATGACATTTATGACCCCAATAGGCACTCACATGCTCACTTGACTAATCTTTAATAATGACTGTGAATATCATTATCAATTCTCACTTACAACTGAATTTAACTATATTGTAGATTTGAAGGGCCCAACCACACTTGACTTTTGTCGCTGGAATTCCCATGATCCAAATCTAGAATAACGTATGGTCATCCATTATTATTCCTCACATAATGTTTCCTTTTAAATTCAAATAATGCATATTTTTTATGTTTATTATTTATAATTCATGTTGGTTGAAATAATATTAATATATAATTTTTTTATTATAATTTTTTATTAAATATTAAAATAATTAATTTTTAATATTTAAAAATTAAAATTAATATAAGCTAATGTTAATATTATTATTAGCCTTCAACATTAATTTACACAATAGTGATATCTATGTTTAGAAGCATTTTTTATTACTTACCAAAATCTTTATTTTTTTTAGCTAAAGCTTTACATAGGTTTTTGTTTTTCAAATTAAATGTAAATGTGTGAATCTACCACTATTGTCGGTGCATGTGTATGCACTACGTGAAGGGAGTATGTTGCCTTAATTGTGGCGCGCCTACGAGTCTATAGACAAGATTCAGTGCATCAGCTCATTTTAGTATTGCGATCCTTTGCGTTTCCACTAAGTCAGTCCTTTTGACTAGATTGAACTCTTCTTTCCATTTCAGTTTACTTAAACCTAGATTTCAAAATAAAAGTTGTGGCATAGTAAGTTAATTTGTTTATCTTAAATTTTAATGTAGATGTGGCTGGCGATCATTTTTCTTTGCAAAATTTTGCAGCGTAATTATTGTTGGAGCTATCTTCTTCTGGATGTTTTTGAGTAAGAAAGGTGAATGCACCTAAGGTATGAGTTATACAATGGGGAATTTTAATTAAGGACTGTGTAATTGCTCTTAAGTTTGATGTATATTCATGTGCAAGGGTTTCCAATGAGACGAGTTATGAAGTTAGGGTTATATGAGTTTACTCAATAGGGTGAGTGCAAGCTAATGATGTTCTTTCATGAGGTTTTGGTGGCAATGCAAATCTGGAAAAACACAATTTGTTAACTTGGATGGATTATTCAAAGTACTTTTACAATGAATTTGAATATGGTGTAAGAAGATGAAACTTAGTCAATTGAGTTAGCTTTCAGAATATACAACTTTTATTCATAGAAATTTTGAATAAATATGTCAAATTTGAATTTTTTCTAACAGTGGTATCTTATTTTTCCAGCAAAATATAAGGTATATGTTTTTGTTAGTGCGAGTGTTGAGTGATTTAACGCACAATGGTATCTTATTTTTCCAACAAAATACAAGGTATGCATTTTTGTTGGTGTAGGTGTTAAGTACCTTAATGATGGAATTTGGTTAAAAAAACTTGTACATTTGCAGAGAATTGGTTTTTCTTGAGGGGTGTATTTTTCGTGCAGGCTAAGAGGGTTTTAACATGATCAAAACAATTTCTTTTTTTTTAGATAGTAGATATCAATCTCCTCTACTTCCACATATAAATCATTTGATAAATGGTTAAGCCTACAAAAAGTTATAGCAAAATAAGAGAGGTATCTATTGTAGAATTTTCATATATGAGAAGACAAAAATAGATTAAAAATAGTAAACAATATTAATTTTTTTTTAAATATGTATATTTGGAATCTGCATAGTCTACTCTATCTATGTTTGTAGTTTTGTCAACAAATAATTTTTTTAGTCTATAGAAAAATAACGTCAAAGACAGAAATAGAGTAGCCTATAGAACAATAAGGTCAAAGATAGAAATATAGAGAGGTATTCACAAAAACAAAGGTTTTTATTAATTTGTAGACCGGACCACTAGGTTTGTTATCCCGAACCTAAATCCGAGGCAACCAAGTTAGCATACATGTTGTCAATCCCACCCCAAAAAAAATTGAATTCAAAAGAGTGTGCACTCACTCTAGGAATCTGTGTGTGTTCCTTACAGTGTGCACATGCTATAGGAATGTGCACGCATTCCAAAAAGTGCATAGGTGCTCTTATAAGTTGTTTTTTCTTTATCATTATGCTGTCCCTCCCACTCTCTCTCTCTCTCCTACATCTACCCCCCCTCTCTGTCTCCCTCTCACTCTCCCTCTCTACCCTCCCTGTCTGTCTCCCTCTCTTTCCCTCTCACACTATTATACATGGTAAGACCTAGACATGGAAAGACTTAGACGTCACAAGGCATGGAAATACCTAGACCTAGACCTTGCCTTGACATGTCTGAGACTCTCACACCCACTCCCTTTCTATCTCTCCCCCCCCTCTCTCTCTCTCCCACATCTACCCCATCTCTCCTACATTTACCTCTCTCTCTACCCCCCTCTCTATCTTCCTCTCTCTCCCTCTCACACCATCTCACACTCTCTATACTTCCCTTCTATCTCTTGCTCTCTCTCCCTCCCACTCACACACACACACACTTGTTATCCCCCCGCTATGTCTTCCTCTCTCTCCCTCTCACACTCTAACACACTCACTCTCTACCCCCCGCCCCCTTTGTCTTCATCTCTCTTCCTTCCACACTCTCACACACACACTTTTATCCCCCTTCTATGTCTTCCTCTCTCTCCCTCTTACACTCTAACACCCTCACTCTCTACCTCCCCTCTTTGTCTTCCTCTCTCTCCCTCTTACACTCTCACACACTAGAAATTTTGGTACATTGCAGGGCAAGGTATGGTAAGGAAAGCAATTCCCTTGACCTAGTCCTATAAAGGCATGTCAATACCTACACCTAGAACTAAACTTAGACCATAACCTAGACATAGATCTTTCCTCTCCATTCCTCACACTCTCACATCCACTCCCTCTCTATATTGCCCCTCTTCAAATATCTTCCTATTTCTCTTCCTCTGTCTATTTCTCTCTCTCCCTACCCCCCTCGCCCCCCTCTCTCTCTCTCCTTCCCTCCTCTCTATGTCTCTCTCCCCCTCCCTCTTCCCCATTTCCCCTCCCTCCCCCTATACTCCTGCTCTCTTTCCCACCTCTCTCCTAGCTCCTTCTCTCTCTCATTGTTGATAGTCTCACTCTCACTCTCCCTCCCTTCCCCTCTTTCTCTCTTTCTCATTCTACCTCCCTCTCTCTCTCTCTCCATCTCACTCTCAACCTCTCTTCTTCTCTTCCTGGATCTCTCCCTCCATCCTCTTCTTTTCCTCTCTCTCTACTCTATCCCTCTATCTCTCCATCTCACTCTCAAGCTCTCTTCTACTTTTGTTGTCCCTTTCTCTCCCTCCCCTTATCTCCCTCTCCCCCATCTCTCACTTTCATGTACTCCTCTATCCCCTCACTCTGTATCCCCCTCCATTTATCTCTCATTCTATCCCCATCCATCTATGTCCTCCACTCTCCCCCCATTTCTCTCTTAATATCTCTCAATCCCCCCTTCCCTCTATCCCCCCCCTTCCTCTCACACTCAATATCACTCTCTCTCTACCCCCTCCTCTCTCTCTCCCCCTCCCTACCACTATCTATCCTCTCTCTCACATACATATACCCCTCTCCCCCCCCTCACTTTGTATCCCACTTCCACTCTCTCCCACACTCTTCCCTCATTTCTCTCTTCACCTATGTCTACTCCCTATCCATCCCTATCTGCCCCTTCCTCTTAGTGTCTCTCTCTCTCTACCCCATATCTTTGTCTCCCTCTCCCTCCATCTCATACACTCAAACATTCTCTATCTAACCTCCCCTGCTTTATTTCTCTCCCCCCCTCTCACACTCACACATTCTCTCTCTACCCCCTCCTCACTCTCTCTCACCCCCTCCCTCCCACTATCTCTCCTCTCTTTCTCTCCTACATCTACCACCTCTTTCTCTCTCTCCTCATTATTAGTATCACTCTCATTCTCACTCTCTCTCTCTCTCTATCCCTCTTTCTCTCTCCCTCTCCGCCTCCTTATTTTTTCCCCTTTTTCTACCTCCCTCTCTCTCTCTCCATCTTACTCTTAACCCCTCTTCTACTCTTGTTTTCTCTCTCCATCCTCCCCTTCTATCCCTCCTCCCTCTCTCTCTCCATCTCACTTTTGACCTCTCTTTTTGTATATCCCCCTTCTCTCTTTAACTCTTGCATATTGTTGTAGGAAAATCTCCCTGCGGACATGTAGATTGCCTCAAAGAGCTAAACCCTTAACTCTAAGATAGAAAGTGATTAACATGGACACTGACTTCCTTTCAGATCTATACAAACTAATGCATGAGGAGGAAGGAGAAAAAAATTACCTTCTTATCGACATTTTTCCCTGCATGCTCTAATTTGAGCTCCAATCTTTGGCTCCTCGACAAGCCCTGTAGGCAAACAAAGTACGACCACTTCCTACTCTATTGATATTAGCTTGAAAACAAATCTATCTATCAACGATAAGTTCATGTAATATCAGACACAAACTAGAAATAAACATGCCAAGCATGTCATATTAATGAGAACAACAACAGCAGTGCTTACAATCGTAGATGTGAATGCGATAGCTTCGTCAAGTCCCCTTTGTCTAACCCTTGCTCGAAAGATCCATGACCTGGATGATAGCAGATTCACTGATCACTCTCCTTTAGTTCACTGTGTGTTTCCTATGAGATCATAGGTTTCATGCTAGCAATTCTTCCCCCCCATTTTCACCATCATAGAGCCTGATTATATAGGTTAAGAGAGGCTTAAACTCTTGAGGTATCTTAATTCCCTCCTTACATCAAGGATCTTCTGATTGAACCAAGAATTCGAATGCAACTACCTTCCAAACTTGAAATATCCTCCCCTCATTCTCCTAAACGGGCCAACCACTGCCGAGATTAGACAGCGCTCCCTCAAAAGGGGAATTAGGGCGTTATAACGCTCCCTAGGAGGCTCAAGGGGAGCGCCAGTGCTCCAAATATGGGTAGCGCTCCTTCAGAGAGGTGGTTTGTTGTTATAATGCTCCCTAAGATCTTATAGGTGAGCGTCAGCGCTCCTAAGGCTGATGTAGAGGAGTGCTCTCCTTCAAAACCCTAGTTTAAGAGATCTTTTCAGGTGGTAAAAGTTACTTGACTTCAGTTAATCATTCTCCATCCTCCAAATCAAGTGTCTGAGGTATTCTAAGTGTCTCCTTGGTGTCTTCATCATGGTAGTATGATTTGTTTGATGTTTGCGACACTTGTGAATGACATGCGACACTTGCGACAGTTGAGAGGAACATGTGACACTTATGACACTTATCGAAGCGAGCAATATTGAGGTGTAACAGATTGCCCCCCAAAGTATGAAGTTAGAAGATGCGAACCGATAACTGAAATTCTTTGTAGATTTTCAAGCAAGGGTATAGACTCGGAGAACCTGACGGAAGCTGCACACAAACATCCATCAAATATCATGACATGTTTCAAAACCCAAGGCAGGCATACCTATGCTTGGGTGATCAAGACTTGCAAGATATGGCCGCCATAAAATACATTGCGGATCCATAATTGTATTGATGAAAAGGTATAGCCACCGAGGATACAATGTGGATCTATACTCTGATGACCTGGATTGATCGTAGCCACGAAGAATACACAGTAGATCTACGAGGTGACAAGACATAGCCATGACCAATAC
>SNQJ01S0013242.1:319441-355944 GCA_010110895.2 Picea sitchensis | reverse complement strand
AACCATTAACAAGTGCGAGGGAGATCACCATTAATGTCAATGATTCCCAAGGTACCCTAGTACATTCCAACGAATGTGAATGGATGAGCTGGAGTCGAACATCCATGGAATCATCCAATCAGAGGTCAATGATGTAAACCTACTATCGAATGTGAGGAGGCTTGCCATTGAGGCATGCAGGTCCCAAAGTACTAACTGGTTTCTAATCCTAATTCCTGGATAATGTGTTGAGGTCGACAGGAATAGGCTCGTTGAAGGAGGGCCTTGATGTATCCCCCATCAACAACACGAAACGGACATAGAGATGTAATTGGAAGATCAAGTGAACATGGACTAACATGGTTTTTGAGACAAGATATTTGGGATGGCTGACTCTAGAGGTGGATACTTCCCTTGAACACTGAGGTACAATAGCAAATACATGTCATGGACCAACACTTGATGATGCAGTGGATGCGGTGACTTGCATCGGGTGACCCAAAGGAGTGAAGGAAACTCAAAGGATTGGCTCAGTGCAAAGGTTCAATGGATTATAATGTGTGCAACAGAAAAAGTGTCGTGTTCAAGGGTGACTCTAAGAATTACTTGGTGATGTTCTCAAGAGACTGCTTGGCTTGCTTCTTTCAAATTTTTCCCCCATCTAGATAGATGAGAACCTCTTTTTGATTTAATGAGCTCGAGGAGGATAACACATGCTCGATATAACTCACCTTCAGTTAGTTCCTCTTCCTTTGTTTAACGAACTGGAAGAAGTAAGGGTTCGCTTCCATATGGGCCTGTCGATGTGGGTTTTAGCGAGTGCAAAGACAGAAAACTCGAATATTTTTCAGGATTATAGAGTTTGGAAAAACACTTAAAAGAGAACTCTCTCAATTCCTTTTTCGTACAGTAGTCTAACGAGACCGAAAAAGAGATAAACTATCGCTCTAAATACGCCCTTTTGAACCTTTTAACGAGTGTGAAAGGAAGCAAGGTCACTCGACAACCTTTTCATATTTAGAGAGTCTGAAAAGAGTTTAAAGATGACTCTAGGGGGGTTCCTTTTTCATGTGTCCATACGGGTCCGAAAAAGAGATAAAAGTCTACCAGGCGCATTCTCATATTTTCGAGCTTGAGAATGAACCAAGACTATGCTCATGAGTGTGACAAGGTAAATAATCGATCAGAACTGCCAGGAAACCTGCGATGTCAAAACTACAACCCAGAGGTTTAGTGAAGCCATTATATTGTTAGAGAAACCCATAAATGACTATACCTTATAAAAAATGGAAATTTATAAATAGCAATACAATGAAAATTCCATTTACCATTTCATTTTGCATAAGGAGTTGTAGCAATGGATATTCTCACTTTGGGGGTGGATCTTGTTTTTCTTGATACTGGAGCTAGAGTTGATTGTTTCTCTTTTCGTTTGGATGAGGTAGATCTTTATCTCCCCTTCTTTCAATTACATGGTTTAATATTAATTTTTATAGTAGTATTTAATTTAAAAAATGAAGCCCTAAGTTGCCTCAAAAAGATCAAATCAGCCTCTATTAAAAATGATGGGAAAAAAGCATTTTTTTTGCAAAAACATTTTAGAAGGTGATAGCCAGGATGCCAACGCCTTAATACCTAGGTGGATGGGTCGTTTTTGTCAAAGAATCCGTAAGAAATTCTCACATATGCCCATGCAGCCATAAGGGAAATCGTTTTCATTTAAAAACATTTTATTGTTGTGTGATGGATATTGAATGGCTAAGAGAGGGCGTGATGATTGTAAAAGAGGGCATAGTCTTTTTAAAGAATGTGGGCATTAGATTCCATGTTTTTAAATTGCTTTAAGAAATTGTCGAAATTGTCAAAATATTGAAATAATGAAATTCTTTATTTTTTTGTTTTGTAGGTGATTTCGGTGACCATGATCAAGTGGAAAGAACGAGAGCATGAGATTGATGACTTGGCTACCTTGTGGAGTCCTCGCACGCAAGTCTCATTGAGAGCTTGTGGCTTACTAAAATTCTTCAAATTGAAAAAAATGAAGAAAGAGATTTTGTTGCTTGAGCACATGATCAGCTTATGGGATGTCGCGGAGCAAGGATTCTGGATTGGCACACAGCTTCTAACCATCGAGTTGGAAGACGTGTATTTCTTGACTAGCCTCTTGAAAAGAGGGGTTCCCATATCTTTTTCCGGGTAGAGGGCGCTACCTGAGCAAGTGGGCATGTATCTGGCACGTCACTACATCCTAGGAGAAAGACTGGTAGGGGGTAGAATCCCTATCAAGGATATCCAAGAGCTACCCCTCCGGTCCATTTTGTTTGCCATCACGAGCATGACGGGTAGTACTAGCGCACATCTGGAGTCAAGATCGCAGGTGGCTTATGGCGTATAGTGCTTGAAACCAACACTATTCAATTGGAGTGCAAGGTTCCTTCGAAATGTGAAGGAACATGTTTTGCGATGCAGGATGGGACAGAAACAGTTTTGTTATGGCTCTTTTTTGGTCTCATTTTTCTTAGAGCGCATCCCCCAGATGCAGCCTCAGATAGCACTGGTGGTGTAACCAATGGACGAACCACGGATGGAGAGGTGGACTAGTCTGTCTCCGAGGCTAGTAGCGGAGTCAGAGTTCTGTTTCGTCGGCGATTGTTTTGCTTGGTTGAGACGATAGTATCTCTGGATAGAAGACGTTCCGTATGCTAAGGTGGATTTCCACAGAAGCGTGGATTTGATTCTACCCGTAGGGGAAGATTGGGATGTGTTAGGTAAGAGACTGAGCAACACCTTGTCTAGTTTTTGTTTTTTTTTAAGTTTTTAATGTATATATTTTTTGGGGGGTATATAGAAGAGTTTTTAAAAGATGTATTGTTTTCAACATGCAGACAAGGGAGCAATGCGCCCGGGCGATATACCGATACCAGGATGTCATGGGGGTGCTCCGGTTGTAGCAGACCCAGTAGTACCCGTGATAGGTCTATAGGAGGTTGAAAGAAACCTCCAAGGCCTCACGATGGGCATTCCTCCTCTACGGAGGGGAGAAGTGCCTTTACATCTGTAGAGGCACACTGTGGGAGTGCCAGAGAATGTCAATTTTCTACTGAGACGCATAGTGTGTGTAGTGATATGTTACTCGTAGCACAATGTAGTGCAGGGAGATTAGAGTCTCTCTGGTGATCACATTTTTGTATGCCTTGTCAGGCGATGTTGTATGGGTGTAAACACCCAACATTTTGCTCTTCTACATACTTTTTGATGTAATCAAAACATTTCAGTCATGCTATATATATATATATATATATATAGTTTCAAGTTTTTTACAGTGCCAAATGATTTGTACATGATGATGTCTATGATGTGTTTTAATTTACATGTGATGTACAATTTTGTTTTCCTTAAATCTTATATATGGGAGAGATATTGATCCATGATGTAATTAGCTAACGAATTTGAAACACTATTGACTTCTCTTGGAATGTGTCTATATTCAATGTAATTAAACATTCGTTCAAGATGGTGAACTTGCAGGTGGAGACGTAGAAGGATAGGATTATGGATAGCATAGATATGGTTGAGTTGATAGACCATGAGTTGGGAGTCTAAGTAAAAAAATGATATGAGAGATACCTAGGGAGGAGGCTTGGGTCAAAAGTCCGATGACAACGTGATATTCTTCCATGTTATTGGTCACTGCTCCTAAGAAAATACCTCCTGAACTCACCACCTCGTCATATTGGTAAATGACCCATGTTGTCGAAGCAATGTTATGGGTATGTCAACTAGTGCCATATGCAAACCCAAAAAAGATAGGAAAGGAAGATGTCATCTGCGCATGAAAACACAAGCACAGTCATGAGTGGCAAAGGTAAAGACTCGAGCGCGCGAAAGAAATAGACACACCAAACTAAAATACAATAATGTACAAAGTACAGATGCTAGGTGATCTAGGCATAGTACCTTTTAAGGTAAAGCCCGTTCCGGGGTTGTCCTAGGCAAATTCCATCATAATCTACTAATTTGTAGGCGCCTCTGTGTAGAACACGTTTCATGATCTAAGGGCCATGCCATAGAGGTTCTAACTTACCTGTCCCCAATTTTTCATGAGCTTGGTCATAGACGAGGACTAATTATCCTTCTGCAAAAGTCCGAGGATGGACAGATTTGTCGTATTGATTTTTAATTCGTTTCTGATGTGCCTCGTTAACGAGAGCGGCATCACGACGTGTTTCGTCCAGCTTGGATAGATATAAGAAACGTTCTTCTTCAACACAAGTATGGGGTAGGAGTTCTACTTTAACTTTGAGATATGGAATCTCACACTTGATTAGTAAAAAAACTTCGATGCCATACACCAACTGGAAAGGACTAAATCCAGTTACAGTTTTCACAGAAGTGCGATAAGCCCAGAGAGCAGAGAAAAGTTGTAGATGACACGATGTCTTGTTTTCCCCTACCATGCGTTGAATCATGGTTTTTAGGACTTTGTTGATGCCCTAAACTTGTCCGTTAGCCTGAGGATAGTAAGGGGATGATTTTTCATGGAGAAAACCCAATTTGACATGCAATTCGCTCATCATCTGGTTCTTGAAGTGTGCACCGTGATCAGTGACAATGGCACATGGTACACCAAAATGAGTTATGATATGGTTGAAAAGAAACAGAGCTACGGTACGACCATTGTTCAGAGAGGTAGGCATAGCCTCAACCCATTTGGTAAAGTAGTCGACGACGATGATTATATAACCGTGCCCCCCGACTGAGGTAGGCTTACATTGCATGAAATCGATACCCCACTTGGTGAAGGAACCGATGGTGATAATTGGGTGCAGTGTAGTAGGGTGGGTACATGCCTTCTTGTTAAAGACTTGGCAGGGTGGGCATTTTTTGACTGCCTCAATACAATCTTTGAAAATCGAGGGCCAAAAGTAGCTGGCACGTAGGATTTTTTAGGCTGTGGCCATCCCAGAAAGGTGATCGCCACATGCGCCAAGGTGAAAATCATTCAGAATGTGTTCAGCCTCCTCATGAATCAGACATCGTCGAAGGATAGTGTCAATACCATGGCGATACAAGGTTTCACCGATGATAAGATAACAATGAGAATGGTGGTGGATACATCGACGGTCTTCACGGGAAATGTTAGGCTGAAAACGTTGGGTTTGGAGGTAAAGGAGGATGTCTCCGTACCAAGGATCAGAGGTACTAATGAGGAAAAGAGATTCATCGAGGAGAGAATCTCTAGGTTTGATGTCTTCATCGACACGAGGGAGAGCACAGATAATCTCTACAAACACCAGGTACTTTTTGGCTTTGGACTTGGTAAATTCAAGATCGAATTCCTGAAGGATGACGATCCATTTAGAATATTTTCCCCTAAGTGCTTGATGTTTCAAGACATGGTACATGGGGTTGGAGTCCGCAATCACCGTGGTGGTGCGTAATAAGATGTAATGGCGGAATCTCTGGACAACAATGATGGCTGCCAGAGCTAGTTTCTCTACATGTGAATATCGGAGTTCGGGTCCAAATAGACTCTTGCTCAAGTAATAGATCACATGTTCCTCACCGTTGGGGTCCTCCTGAACTAACACCATCGCGATAGTGGAAGTGGAGGCGGCTAAGTAAAGGATGTAGTCCTTTGTATACTCCGAGGGATGTAACAAAGGTGTGTGGGTCAAGGCATGCTTGAGAGCATCAAATGACCGTTGAGCGGTGTCATCCCAGATGAAAGGGGTGTTTTTCTGCAATAACCACATGAATCCTTTAGTTATCTCAGCGTAGTTAAAATGAAATGGTGAAGGAAGTTTGCTTTGCCATGCAAACTTTGGAGTTGGGTTAAATTGGTAGGTGGGTGTAAGGCTAGAATGGCCTTAATATTTAGGGGATCCACCCTAATCCCATCTTTAGAGACAATGAAACCGAGGAGGCGACCGGATTCGACAACAAAAATACACTTATGTGGGTTCAAGTGAATACGGTAGAACCGACATCAAATAAAAATAGCCCGTAAGTGATCAACGTGATCGGATCAATTGGATGAGTGGGCAGGTAAGTTGTCGAGGTAAGGCTTTGTGATATGCTTGATATCATGGAAAGCATATGACATGGCCCACTAGAAAGTAGCACCAGCATTTTTGAAACCAAAAGGTAGCTTTCGATAGGCGAAATTTCTCCATGGGCAGATAAAGGTTGTCTTATGTTGATCAGTAGGAAAGATTTCAATATGGTTATACCCAGAGAAGCCATCCATGAAAGAGACTATTACACTCCCAGCGCAATTATCGATGATTTGGTTGATGAAGGGTGTAGGGTAGTTTTCCTTTGCACAAGCTTTGTTGAGATCTCGATAGTCAACACAAACACGGATGGTCCCTTGTTTTTTGGCAACCGGAACAAGGTTGGAGACCCATTCTATCAAAAGAACGGGATAGATAAAGCCAGATTTTAGAAGTTTCTCAACTTCTTCCTTTATAGCTGCAATTTTCTTGGGATGAACTGGGTGAAGCTTTTGTCGAACAGGTTTCGCGCCAGGGTAAGTCTTGATTTCGTGCACAACAATTGAAGGGTCGTAGCTCCATGCGAAGACATCACGAAATTATTTAAACAAAGCGGTGTAAGAGACCACTTCTTCAGGTGTGCAATTAGCACCAAGGTTAATGTTTTCCATGATGCCTTCTTTGATCAAAATATCAATAACGATCATAATAGAGATGTTACCCATATTCCCCTCAGAGAGAGTATCTTGTGTGAGGATCGGAGATTACGGAGCATCAGTAACATCGGGAGGGAAGACAAAGTGTATGTCTTGGTGAATTTCTTCCAAAGGCGGAAGAAAAGAGGATCGATGATGGTTATCATCCCAAGGTAGATCGTCAATACTAATCATTTCCATAATAGATTCATCAGAAGGAAAAATTTGGGAAATGTAATCGATGGCAGACGATAGGGAATCCAACCATGAGGGCACCGAGTAGGCATTAGGTGCCAATAAATGTGGGTTGTTAGGAGAGGGGGAGGCAGATTGAATAGCTACGTATGCAGCCTCAGCTGGGCTAAGTGGAATAGTGTCACTGAGTACATCGAATTCTAGAGGGCTAGGTACAATCCAAGGACCAGATGATTCCAAGGATTGATAAGGCATAGTCGAGATCATATTGATGGTGGTAATATGATGCGCGGTAGGTGGAAGTGGTGTAGGGAAAGTACCCATAAGGCTAGAATCTTTCAACAAGCCAACACCAATGCTTTCATACATAACTGGGTGGTCTCCCAAAAAAGGAATGTTGTTGGTGACAAGGACACGAGCGTCGGGTGTACAGAAATCGGGTTGATCGATAGTGACAATTTTTCCTTGATGGGGGAATTGTACACATAAAAACACCGACAAGGAGACAACAGTAATAGCATAGAACCAACTTCTTCCAAGTAGTAGGTTGTAATCGAGGGGGTATCGACCACCTCGACATCAACGGTAACAGTTTTGCTGCCCAACTGAATGGCTAAGGATTGTAATAGTCTGTGAGGATGAAAACCTCATCCATCAAAAGTGTGTAACATCGTAGGGGATTTTTTAAGGGCAGGTGATTTTAAGCCTTTCCAACAAGCTAAAGAAATGACACAGGTAGAGGCTCCCTCATCCAAGATAGTTCAGTAGATTTGTTGATTGTGAACAACAACATCGATTTGGAAAGCTAGTTGGTGGGAGAGTCGTGGTTAATGATCATCCAGATTAAATGTGAGGTTATTAGATGAATCAGGGTTGAAAGCATCGATAGCAGCTAAGAGCGTTCTACGTTAGCTGGGACAGTGTTGTAGAACTTCCAAAGCAGACATAGCACACGATGCTTGAGCCAAATCTTCAACAATGTTGTAGTTTTGGGTAGCCCGAGAACTAGGATTGAAGGTAGATTTTTGGATAGTTCTCTTTGGAGGGCATAATATGGAGTCAAATGAAGGTTTCTCAATCTGAAGTGGCCCAGATGGAGGGATGGCAGATGGAGGACTAACGGAAGATGGTAACGGGTCCCGTACAGAACCATTAGTAGTCTTCGGCTTATCAGGGTTAACTGGCGTGTCATATGTCGCAGTGCGAGTGGTCAGATTAATCCCGTTAAACATTTAAATGTGGGCACTTGTTGAGAACTCATCATGGGATTTGTTGGAACTACCCCCCGCAGTGGGGGTTTGAGCAACCAAAGATTGTTGCTGTGGAAAAGGCTGAGTAAGCACAAGCGGGTTGTGAATTTCCCTTGAAAAGATTGGCCACTTCATCGTGATGTGGACAGTCTCGAGTGTAGTGATCGTCACCACAAATGAGACATGGGAATTTTGGTTTTTGTTGTGGTTGTTTTTCGGCAGCAGGGGTTTACGATTGATTTTTTGGTTGTTCGTTGTTATTGTTTTTCTTTGGTTTATTTCTCACTTTCTTCTTACCCCCAAGTTTTTGTGAAGGGGTCGATTAGACTGCATTCACCTCAGAGACCTGAGTTTGAGGGGGGGTAGGAGAGGGTGCAGTCGAGATGGGAGTAGCCATTGAAGTAGGCCACTGAGTTTTTCCAGTCGACTGGGAAGTAGATTGGGTTTTGACGGAGCCAATAACTCCATCCACGTGCGAGGAAAATGATGGTTTGGATGGATCATTAGTGGCACGAGTAGCATTCGGTATCAACTCGTATAGAGTACCAGACTGCGAATAAACCAAGTCTAAGTACTGAGCCCGAGAAATAGCTTCTTCCTCGGTGAATACACCACCCATGGAAACATCACGAGCAATCTAGGGTAACAGTGATTTGGTGAACCATTCTGCTAATAATTGGTCAGGAATGACCGCTTTGATTAGCTTTCATCATCGTCACCATTCATGAATATGATCGGAGATATGTACGAAGGTTTTCTGATGAAGGGAGGTCAATAGTTCAGTACCTGTCTCGTATCGAATGGGTAGTTGGAAGTGTGTGAGGAAGGACATGGCGACGGAGTTGAAATCGTGAAAAGAGGCACGTGGTAGTTCAATATACCATTTTGCTGCGGAACCTATAAGCGTTCGTTGAAAAAGACACAAACGTATAGAATCATCCATGAGGGAGTTGGATGAACACCACAAATGGAAAGTCATCACGTGGTTGTTTGGGTCTTCTCTGGACTTTCCGTTGAATTTTGGGATATCAGAAGGAAGTTTAACTGGAATAGCTGACCAAACCGGAGAATGAAAAATGGGATGATTCGTTAACCGAGACAAGTCTGGAAGGTCCAGGGTTGCTAGAAAAGGTAGTTGTCAGTTAACTTGTGGGTAATACTGACGTGGCATGGGGACACCAGTAGGGCCATACATTGGGTTATGCAGATAATTGTAACTAGTGGGACCTCTTGTATAAGGTTGGTGTTGACCAGGGTATACAGGATTTGAGGTGTTTTGAGAAACATGTGCGAGCAGAGGATAACTGGATGGGTTTTGAGTATTGTAAGATGGATTTGGTGTTTGTCCATAAGGGGGTTGTTGTGGAGCTTGAGAATTGTGTCCTGCCGAGAAATGTGGGTTTCCTGGAAAAGGGATATTCCACAAATTAGGTGTGGCAGACACAATTTGTCCATATGGTTTATGGTAGGCTCCGGATTGAGGTTGCCCCCAGCATGAGGGTGCCCCCCAAATGAAATTTTTCCCTTGGTGGGAGGATGCCCCCCAACTTGAGGTAGAGTTCCCGTAATTTGAGAACCAGACATAAATCACTGACCGGTACTGTTGAATGGATTAAGACCACCAAGACCGGTCCCTCAGGGTTGTTGGATAGGTATCGAACTTCCCGGCATAACTTGGGTAGTAGTGGCAGTGGTAAAATTTAGTGCTATGTACCCAAAAGGGAGTGATGATCTAGGTCTTGGTGTTACTGGTGTGCCAATTGCAGCTTGGCTAACCACTGCATTACCGGCAGGGATAGTTGGAATGTGAGGAACCATTGTGGAATGGGCCGTCTGGAAAGGAAAATTAGACCTTAGGCCAATGGACGATGTGTTCGGACCAACAGATGGTGTGGCCATAAAAATGGTGGTACCGGTAAAATGGTTTAGGGGTATGGTGTAGGTAATAGGTGCGTCGGCACCCATTCCTACTCCAGAAAGATCCTGTACCATGTGCGGTGGAATTCGAACAATGTCTGCGGTCCAAAAGGGGTCGTCGGCTAAAGGGTTTGAATGAGACCCAGTCGGAATGTCAGAAGGATTGACAACGACAAATTCACCAACTAAATTCAATTGGAGGACACGTCATTCATATCCCTCCGGAATGCGGAAAGCTTCCGGAGACTCTGAAACAATTCGAAAATTCTCTAAAGGAGTGGGAACTTCTTCTTGGGAAGTTTTAGTGTCTTGAACCTCGCTCTATTGAGGATATTCCTCCATAGAATGAGGGGGTAAAGGGGTATTCCCTTCCATATTTTCTGGAGGAAGTCCCTGTAGCCTATGCGAACAGTGTGGAGGGTCGATGTTGGCGAAAAAGAGTCAGTGGAAGAGATCTATGGCCAACTACCGAAAAGAAACAGCATACACTAATAGAATCTAAGAATCACAACCAAGCAAACATGACCTTCTCTCGATGACCATACTAGTTAGTGATGAAATCCAACGTTGCATGATCAAGTCAAGAAGGGGCGGGGATATGGTGGAATAGTTACAATGGCGACCTGCTTAATGGACTTATGCCTTGGTGCAAGCTTCCACGCAGTAATTGTGGATTTACCCTCCAAGGAGCCCGAGTGAGTTTGACCAATGTCTGCTCCAGGTATAGTGAGACTTCCCTTCACTGTCACCTTGTGTAAGACCCTAAAGATTATGGCCACTAAGGTTACAAATTCATAGTCAACCCCTGGGCGGGTACAGTCAACAGTCCGATCCGAACGTACGCGCAGGGTATCTAGCCCGAAATCAACTTGAAAGGATTCCATGCAGTAATTTTGAATTTACCTTTAAGCGATCCCCATAATACGATCTGAGCACTACAATCAGTCAAACCACAGAGGGATAATCTTTGTAGCTCTCTCGAATGCAACCTCGTGCGTAACCCCTGTGTGAGAGGGGGATCCCAGGCATACTTATGCAACAATTGGATTTGACTCTCCCTAACTCAGGATGCTAATGTTTTTTTTGGAAACTTTGGAGAGTTATGCTCACAGCCTAATCCAAAGTACTAAGCCTAGTCTACTGTTGGTGGAGGATCCTAGAGAAGAAAATGTTCTAAATAGTTTTTTAATTAGCGTTCATTTTATAGCTATTCTTTACTCAAAAAGGGGTGCATGGAAGTGAAACGGATGGAATTATGACTCAGCCCCCAAAAAATGCATCAAAGATGATAATCATTCATTTCTTTTCGATGAACATCTTTATGAGGGAGAGAAAAAGAGTTCTTTTTACTAACAAGCACTAATAAGGAATGTCCTCAAACAAATTTTCTTCAATCAAATCCGATGTGGTGCTAAAACTTTTTTTGAAATACCTCCTAATATGAAAAATCAATCATGAAGATGCTTCTTTATTGTTTGTATGTGAATAATGGTTAATTCAAAACAATGCTTGTCTTGCTAATTATCTTTTTGGATCAATTAAAATCAAACCAACACAAGCAGTTTTCATACAAACAATACACCCTCTTGTTGTGATCAAAACAAGAAGCGAAAGAAAAGAAAAAATCAAAGAAAAATCAAGAACTTCACACCAAAAGAAAAGTCGAAGAACAATAACCTTAACTAGAGCCAAATGAAAAGATCTGTAGGCTTCTTATGTCTTTCACCAGAGTTTCTCACTCATTCAAAAAAGGAGAGAACAAGAATGCATTGGTTTCAAACTCCCAACGGCAGAAAAATGAAAACAACAATGAAGAAAGCCACAAAATCTAAGCAGCAAGGTGTTTGTTCTTCAAAAAGAAAGATGTCAAAGTTGAAAAGGAAGAAGCATTGACTCACAGGGAGACTCAGCAAGTGAAACCCAGAGGTGAAACCCTGATAAGAGCAATTTTGGAAAGTTTTTTGGCCAAAAAAGGGTTGGCGCTCTATTGTAAAGGGCAAGGAGCGTTATAATGCTCTGTGTAAGGCACTCAGGGAGTGTTGGTGCTCTATTAACACAGGCACAGGGGAGCCAGGTTCAACAATCTCCTAAAAGTATCAAAAATCCAAAAATTACAGTCCAGTCTCGTCAATCAAGTTGAGTATGATGGGGTAGGGAGTCAATCAGCTCATGAAATCAATAAAAAAAGGGGTGAACCTGGTCTGCAAAACCATAGATTCTATGTTCGATCCCCAGTGGAGTCGTCAGTTTCTTTTGTAGGAAAATCTCCCTATGGACAAGTAGATTGCCTCAAAGAGCTAGACCCTTAACTCTAAGACAGAAAGTGCTTAACATGGACACTGACTTCCTTTCAGATCTATACAAACTAATACATGAGGAGGAAGGAGAACAGAAGTACATTCTTATAGACGTTTGTCCCTGCATGCTCCAAGTTGAGCTCCAATGTTTTTCTCCTCAATAAGCCCTGTAGACAAACAAAGTACGACCACTTCCTACTCTATTGATATTAGCTTGAAAACAGATCCATCTATCAACGATAAGTTCATGTAAGATCAGACACAAACTAGAAAGAAACAGGCCAAGCGTGTCATATTAATGAGAACAACGACAGCAGTGCTTACAATCGTAGATGCGAATGCGATAGCTTTTTCAAGTCCCCTTTGTCTAACCCTTGCTCGAAAGATCCACGATCTGGATAATAGCAGCTTCACTGATCACTCTCCTTTTGTTCACTGTGTGTTTCCTATGAGATCATAGGTTTCATGCTAGCAATTCTTCCCCCCCATTTTCACCATCATAGATCCTTCTTATATAGGTTAAAAGAGGCTTAACCTCTTGAGGTATCTTTAGGGTAGGTTGAGGAATTCCCTCCTTAGATCAGAGATCTTCTGATTAAACCAAGAATTTGAATGCAACTACCTTCCAAACTTGAAAGATCCTCCCCTCATTCTCCTCAACAGGCCAACCACTACCCAGATTAGACAACGCTCCCTCAAAAGGGGCATCAAGGCATTATAACGCTCCCTAGGAGGCTTAAAGGGACATCCAGCGCTCCTTCGGAGAGGTGGTTTGTTGTTATAATGCTCCCTAAGATCTTATAGGGGAGCGCCAATGCTCCTAAGGCTGATGTAGAGGAGCGCTCTCCTTCAAAAACCTAGTTTAAGAGCTCTTTTCAGGTGGTAAAAGTTCCTTGACTTCAGTTAATCATTCTCCCTCCTCCAAATCAAGTGTCTGAGGTATTCTAAGTGTCTCCTTGGTGTCTTCATCATGGCGGTATGCTTTGTTTGATGTTTGCGACACTTGTGAATGACATGCGACACTTGCGACAATTGAGAGGAACATGCGACACTTATGACACTTATTGAAGCGAGCAATATTGACGTGTAACACATATAACCCTTCCTCTCTCTCCCACCATATTCCCCTCCCTTTATCTCCCCCCTTTCTCTCTCTCTCTCTCTCTCTCTCTCTCTCTCTCTCTCTCTCACACACACACACACACTTTGTCTTCCTCTCTCCCCCCTCACACTCTCTTTCTTCCTCTCTCTCCACCCCCCTCTCTGTCTCCCTCTCTCCCCCATATCACTCTCTTTCTTCCTTTCTCTCCATTCCCCCTCTCTATATTCCTCTCTCTAAATCTCATTGCTAGGTTTTATCATGTCTTTGTGGGATTTCCCATTGTTTGATTTTATATTATCAAAAATCTATGATTGATATTTTTTCTTATGATATTGGAATATATTGTGTATTACTGGAACACTTATCTATTTGTACGTTCTTCAATATTAGACCATTGTCATTATCCATTTACATCCTGGTAACAATCTTAAAAGGTTAAATTTATTTTATTTTGTATTGTTCACAACAAATGTCGTACATGCCCTAAATTATGTATGAAGGAACACTTGTACTCTCACACATTCTCTCTGTACCCCCCTCCTCCCTCCCTCTCTCCCCCTCCCTCCCACTATCTCTCTCTCTCTCTCTCTCTCTCTCTCTTATAACTACCATCTCTCTCCCACCTCTCTCTCTCTACCACTTGTTGGGCACTTTAATTGTCTGATTGAATAGAAAATAAAAGTGTTCAATATAAATTGTCAACTCAAGGAAGTCTGTTATTTCAAGATAGTTGTGCACAGTCTATGCTAGATTCTGAAAGCAACTCTAATCTAATTGTAGTAAGGAAGTTTAAAAAGGAATAAAAATTATCACTAACACAATTGTGTTGATACAGCTAGAGTTCTACAAATTTGAAATCATCATTGCAATCTAAACTAATGAATGTATAAGAACCTTGGATTACCTACTCTAATCTAACTTTCCAATTTACTTTTGCAGGAAGAAGTTCTATACTAATTGCAGAAAGGAAATCTACTTATTGTGAGAAAGTACTTCACACTTTTGTTTCTTTTACTTGGAAACAAGATTTTAACCTAATGCAGAAAAAGGGAAAGCAGTTCTCCAACAATGTTCAACAATCGACTTCTAATTCTCATAAGACAAATTTATGCACATCTAATAAGAAGGAACTAGACTATAAAAACAGTTATATTCTAGAAATGTTTAACTGATAAATCAATTGTAACAACAACTAATCTAGAATTCAAAACAAAGGGGAATCGGTGAAGAAGGTGGGCCCTTTCCTTCTCACTAAATCTGCTCAAAGAAATAGGTTACAGTCTACCAAAGGAATTCAATCCACCCTTTTATTCAATTGCCAAAATGTTCATGTACAATAATCTTTACTTTTCTTTTTTCTATGTCACAGAAGAACTCCACCCAATTACAAAAGATCTTCTATTTAAAGTCAGAGTCATTCAGTTGAAACACAATCAGAACAGCCTTGAGAATTCCCCCCCCTGATTCTCAAGCTATTTGTAGTAGATCATTAATACAATATCTTCATCAACATCGTAAGCTAGCAGGTGTAATCACCAGGTGTTGCAACAGTCATGTAATAATAGGACTGGTGGCATCTTGTTGTAACAGTCATGTAATAGCTTCCAGGATTGGTGTCATCCGTTGCAGTAGTCATGTAATAGCTTCCAAGATTGACGAGATTTTGTTACAGTAGTCATGTAACAACTTTCCAAGATTGGCGCATAGTTGTTGCAGCAGTCATGTAACAACTTTCCAAGATTGGTGCATAGCTCTTGCAGCAATCATGTAACAGCTTCGAAGATTGATGAGCTTCTATTGTAGTAGTCATGTAATAGCTTTCCAAGATTGGTGCATAGTTGTAACAACAACGAGTTGCTCGAAGTGGGTTGTTCTAAGCATTTTGATCATTAGTTAAATCATTTCATGGGTAAAATATGTGAACGTTACCAATCAAACATGCTAAGTAAATGAAAATATAAAATAAAGATGAATAGTTCATACCTTGGGAAAAAGGGTCTTAGCACACATTATAATAGTCATTAGCTTAGAAATGAGAAGGTTGAATGGTCAAAAGATGTGGTGAAAAAGGGACATTTATGGGTCCTAACATGCCCCCCAACTAAAGACATTGCATGTCCTCATGCAAAAACACATTCAAACCTTACTTTGTAGCTGAAGTAGGTAACTGGCTCCTCCAGTGCAAAAATTGCTAAGAAAATTTGCTAAGTGCCGGTATGGAAAAATGTTGTGTCTAAAAGAAAATTTGTTGTGTCAACAATCTGTCTGAGTTTCTTTGTCCTTAAGAATAGAATAAGTTTGAGTTTCTTGAGTAACCACCCTTGAGGGAAGCAAAGGTTTGTGTTTGAAATCTGATTGTAAACCAACAACTACCTTATGACGTTGAGATTGTCTCGGTTGTACTGGTTTTTGTGGAGAAACAACTCCATGCTCAGTCTTGACTGAGAGATTTATTGGTTCTTCAGCAACGGGTACTTTTACTACCTTATATCCTGCCTCAAAGTAATTGTTTCCACACTCAAAGCACATGAGTTCTTTGGTTCTGTCCAAAACAACTTTTGTCACTGCTAAGATGTCCATGGTTATCCCTTCTGGATTCTTTTATCGAGCAACCTCCACCTCCTATTTCAAGGTATTTAACTTTGCTTTGAGGTTTTCATTCTCTGTTATTAGTGCAGTTGATCTGAAAATGATAAAGGTTTGTATTCTTGAAAATATTTGCAAGTTTTAATTCAAGTGTTCTTATGCAAAAGGATCAATTTGCAAACACAAATTTTATAGAAATTACACATTCAAGATGCATATAATAAGCAGCAAATAACAATGAACAGAAAACACATAACACGAAAAATGATAAAGGAGTTCACCCCTCTCTTGGGCTACATCTCCTAGTCCAGCTTCCAATGGATCTTTTGTATTATTTTCTCAAAGTGATAAAATATGTGTTTTACAATGCTCAAAATGCCAAATAGATGGCTCCAATGGCTTCAGAATGTCCAAAAACCCCTAGCTGGGCTTTTTCGGCACCTGGTTTAGCCAAAAATTGAAGAAGATAGGCTTCCTAGAAGTTCCCCTTCAAACTTGTTGTCTCTGGATCACCCAAATGCACCTCTGTATCCTCAACCAAGCCTCTATGCTCATATTTGTGTTAAAACCTAACACCAATCACAACCACAAAACGATGCGAACTGTAGGGCGGTTAGGGCACGCCTAGCCCCTAACCACCAAGCCATTGGGCATGTGGCTTACCATGTGACCGCACCTGCACATAACAAAGGGCCAAGGTTTAACATACGACAATGTGCCAAGTGGCAAAGCGCGTGGGGTTTGAATGGTTATATGGTATATATATATGTGACCGAGGGTCGGGGCTTAGCCCCAGCCCAGACCACGCCCCATCTCAAAACAAATGCAATTCAAATAAAATTAATCCCATTCATATGTTAAGAACCATTGGTGGGCACGTCGGTTGGGTGGCCCTTCCCAAAGCTCTTCCCCTTGCCCATAGGTCACGGTGTCAAGTCCTGCTGACTACACAAGCTTTATCCATAGCCTAGGTGACACATCGTGGCCTTTTCTTGGGCCAAGTGTCACCATTCCATTCGCTACCAATATACCACATGTCGAATGCTGATTCATCCATATGTCTACCACTCAACACCTGCCACGTGTCATACAGCCCTGCCAACTCAACTCTTGCCATGTGTCGTACGACCCTACCATGTCAGCATCTGTACGGACTGTACAGTCAACACATTTTTTTTTGCCTGTTTGACGATTTGAACAGAATGTGATATCTCACTCATCTGATGTTCGTTTGAACCCAAACGAGTTGTGTTGGTTTCGTTATGATGAGGCCTACGCACCTGTTCAATTTGAAGCGATTCCAAGAACTTTGAATTTTGAGCAAAATTTGATCCCCTGGATCAGCAACAATTCTAGAATTTTTTGTATTTTTGATCTTTCTCTCGATTTGGGAGAACAATTGGGAAAGTGGCACATACTCTAGTTCTTTTGTAATAGTTGTGTCTGTCAAGACTCATTATTTTGGAACAATATCGATAGGGATAGTTGGTTCTTGTGGAGTAATTGTTTCTTGTATGACTAGATCTGGTGGGACAGTCCTCTCTGGAGCAGCTGGTGCTGGTGTAACAGTCTCAACCTATACAGTTGGTTCTTGTGTAACAGCTGTATCTATCATGGCTGATTATTTTGGAACAATCATCTCTTGGATAGCTATTTCTTATGTAACCGTCCCTCCATCAACCATAGAGGATATTGGTCGAAGAATAGGAATAGCATGTTCCATATCTTGCCATCCAATTGTTTCTTCTGCAGACCAGTTGGACCTGGTTCTTCTCCTAGGTAAAGTAGAAACAAAAGCAGGGGCTTTCTTCTTCGTTGTTGGAGGGGGAACAGGGTGTTCTTCCTCAACCACACAAGGAGGAAATTATGGTATACTGGGGTCTGCGATGATCTGGACATCATCATTTGACATGTGATGTGCATAATCAACACGGGGAGATGATGATTCTACTGTTATTTGAGTACATTCATTCTCAAATGAGAGAATCATTTCTTGAAGCTCTTGGCACAGAGTAAAACCTGGTATTCGTACCTCAGTATAATTCTCTATTACAACAGAAGGAGAACTCTTATTTGTTGTTGATCCAATTCAGTTAAGGGTTCTTCGAGGTTTTCCCTTGAATGGACGTTTTCTTTTCTGAGAAAATTCATTGGTAATGATAGTAGGCGCTAGATCAGTTGTTACAGCAATAGGAGGGTTCTGTGTCAATGTCGGTACAACAACAGAGGAGGTAAGCGAACTTGATTTTACAGTGGACCGTGCTGACCTTTCTATCCCAATCGAAGGTTGTGACTCATGTCTTAGTCGAGTAATTGGTAGTTCTTCTGTTGGTTTGACCACAGCTACAGGTTGTTTCAATGCAATATCGTCAAGGCTTGTCTAGTTAGTGCTAGGATGGCTTCGGGTTATGCGTTTTCTTCACTGAGTCATCTTACGGGCATCGACAGTAGGTGTTTGGACTGCTTTTGTAGCTGAGGGCAGAGGCTCAGGAAGAGGTCCTTGGGTTGTGTTTTCAAGCACTGGCGCAATCATATCTGCATGTATAGAATGGGGCTAGTCTTCTACAAAAAGTAATGGGTTATTGGAAATGCCCATTCCCCTGCGAATTAGTAGGTTGATGAGTCGGTGATTAGAAATGTAGTTCTTGGGGTTCTTGGATTTTTTTACAAAATGACCCATGTTATGCAATGAATGGAGGATAAAATAAGGAATGTTTATGAATTTATGATGTCACAAATGTGAAAATAAGATGAAATCAGAAAAATAAACAACTTGGTATCGGCCTTCGCAGGTAATGTACCTTTTAAGAAATTTTGTGACTTTCCCCCATGGCTCTGGTAGGGAATTGAGAACTGCACCTCTACCTTTTGTCTAAACTTGCTTAGTGTTGACGAGGAAACCCTTATGTGCATCTGAAAGATGTGTTTTTCTATTAAACCATCGGTCTCCTATTGTTGGAAACCCTGTTACAGTAGAAATGCTTTCTTTTGACACTGGAATCCTTACCCCATTCACCATTGAATACCCATCGGTAAGACTTTGGCTAAACTCCAATACCTCTCCCTCATTAAACTCCTTCAGTTTTTTAAAATATGATATCCAACCAGCCTGGAGAAATATTTGGTAGGCCTCTGGGTGTAGCAGCAAGCTGTCCAGAGTTGTGGGTTCATACCTCATAGCTGATCCTCCCATGATGTTGCTTGAGAGTCTAATAGGCACAGAGGAGAAACTAGCACCTAAACCAAAGATGCAACAAGGTCGAATGTGGTTTGCAGAAAGAATACAATGTCTCAACGAAGGAAATGTGGTTGAAAAAAAGTTGGTGGATGTGAGTATAAAATGCGGATTGGACGGCTATATTTGTGTTTCCCTCCCCAACTAATCATATTGTTTCCAAGTGTAATCATGTAGGACAATCGGTAAGTAAACGGGAAAGCGTTCTTTTATATCTTCATTACTGTAACATGTAGGATTAGTTACGTACCTCATAACTTACTGCACGAATATGATCTGTCGAAGTAACGACACTACCTAACTTCCATCTGAGTTGCATGGAATAGCTGACATGATGAAGGATCGTGAGAGAAAGGAAAACTAGAGAAGACACTGAGTCCTTTCTATAGATAGCCAACTGGAAATCGTCGGATGTGAAGGAAAATCATGATGAAGCAGCACGATTGAATAGATAGCATCATTATTGACAAATCAATGGTGCCGCAGCATGGAAATATTGTAGTGTTGGAGTAGGAGCATCGACAAAAATACGAAAAAAGAAAGAGTGAAGTGACAGGAAAGAATAACAACAATTTGTGTATCAGTAGATTCAACGGCGAAAATGGCAGAGGTAGGTGTAATAGCATGGAAATCGACCAATTTTATCGAAAAAAGTGTAACAGCATAGAAATTGACCAAATTTATCCGAAAAAGTGTAACTGCATGGAAATCGGCCAATTTTATCGGAATAGGTGTAACAGCATGGAAATCGGCCAATTTTATCAGAAAGGTGTAACAACATGGAAATCAGCCAATTTTATCGGAAAAGGTGTAACAACATGGAACTTGGCCAATTTTATCGAAAAAGGTGTAACAGCATGGAACTTGCCCAATTTTATCAGAAAAGGTGTAACAGCATGGAACTTGGTCGAACGCTACATCACTCAGTTTCTAAGAAGTTTTTCAACTTCCATAAACTAATCGTTTGACCCCTTTTTCTGTTCTCAACCTTGTTGTTCATCACCTGCACACATATAACTGCCTGATACCCTTCAAATGTGAATTTATTAGCATAGTAAGGAAAAATAGAAAATTTTCAAACAAAAACAAAGAAATGAAAATTTTGATGAGATTATTTATTTACAAGGTCTGAGAAAAGGAAGTCCTCAGGTTCAGAAGGGGAAGGAGAAAGCTCCTTTCCTTTTAAGAATTGAAAACATGTATCAGTTGTGCATCTAGTTTTAAATTCTGCCTTCGACAATGGACGTCGATACAGATGCAAGCGATGACCATTTTCATGTAATTGTGTATTGGATCCATCAATAGTAATCAACCAGACTGTCCCATTGGGAAAACCAATGTCTACCTCATAAGGTCCTAGCCATCATGTATGCAACTTACCCTGGAATTATTTAAAGCGTGAATCATAAAACAGAGCCCAATCTCCTTTCTGGAATAATTTCTTCTTGATGACTCAGTCATGCCATTTTGTTCTTTGTTGTTGAATCACATTTGTTTGATGGATAGCGTCCAAACACTTTTCATCAATCTCATTGAGTTTCTCTAGTCTAGCCTTCTGTGCCATAGTCAAGTCGAGCTTGACTGCTGATGCAGTTCTTAAGGTTTTAATTTCAAATTCAATGGGAAAAACAAGGCTTTTTCCATATACCAACTCATAAGGAGAAAAATTGGTTGTGTTCCTCCAAGTAGTTCAGTAAGACCATAGAGCTTCATGCAATCTGTCAGACCAATCCCTACGATGTTCTCTTACTATTTTAGTAAGAATGGATTTGATAACTTTGTTGGTTCTTTCCACCTAGCCATTGCCTTGTGAATGGTGTGGAGAAGCTATTCTATGTAAAACATGATACTTACTGAGTAGAGCTTCAAACTTTTGTGATGTGAAAGGGGGTCCTCCATCAGTTACCAATTCTTTGGGAATGCCAAATCTAACAAATATATCTTCAAACAAAAATGCTAAGACAACTTCTTCTGAGGCTTTGATGAGTTCTTTTGCCTCCACCCACTTGGTCATGTAATCTGTACAGACCAATATATAGACTTTCTGATTGGAGGGTGGGTTAATGGGCCCTACGAAATCCATGGCCCATCTCTCAAAAGGCTCTAACACTACCTGAGGATGGAGAGGCATCTCATCCCTATGAGTTGGCTGACCCATTCATTGGCAACTGTCACAAGCTTGCACATATTTCTTGGCATCTTGAAATATGGTGGGCCAAAAATATCCCATCCTTAAAATTTTATGCCCAGTCCTTTTATCAACAAAATGACCCCCACACAAGCCATCATGGCAATATTTCATCAAATCATATACTTCATCATCCCTCACACATCTCCTAATTTCTTGGTCCAGGCCTGTGTAGAAAAGGTATCCTTCTATCCAACTATATCGAGCACTCTTTTGAATAATCTTCCTTCTTTCTCGAGGAGATAGATGTGGAGGTACCTTCCCTGCAACCAAATAATTAGAAATATCTACATACCAAGGTGAGTGAGAAGATACGGAAAACAAATGCTCATCAGGAAAGGAATCATCTACAGGTGAATCATCACCATTTATATGTAATCTTGAGAGAAAATCAGCAACCACATTTTCTTTTCCTGGTTTATCCATTATAGTGATGTCAAATTCTTGTAGTAGTAACATCCATCTTGTTACTCAAGCATTAATAATAGTTTTATTCATTAGATATTTAATGGTTGTATGATCAGTATGAATAAAAGTAGGATACCCAGTGACATAATGCCTAAATTTATTGATTGCATAAACTACTGCTAAGAATTCTCTTTCAGTAACTTTGTAATTTAACTCAGCAGGAGCCATGTTCTTACTGATATAGTAGATAGCGTAGGGTTATTTTTCCTCGTGTTGCCCTAGTACTGCACCAATTGCAGTGTCTGAGGAATCTGAAGAAATGTGAAAAGGCAGATCCCAATTGGGCCCTCTCAAGATGGGAGCTGTGGACGATTTTTGTTTCAGATCTGCAAAAGACAATTCACAGTTATCAGTCCAACAAAAGTCAACATATTTTGTTAATAGGAAAAAAAATGGGGAGGCAATTTTAGATTTTTTTTTAATGAATCTCTTGTAATACCCGGTGTGCCCTAAAAAAAATCTTACCTCTTTCTAAGTTGATGGAGTTGGAATGTCCAAAATTACCTGGATTTTGGCTAGATCTACCTGAATCCCTACATAAGAAATGAAGTGTCCCAACACTACCCCTTCGCTCATCATCATATGGCATTTTTCTGTACTTAAAGAAAGATGAGACTGTATACATATTTTGAGCACTTTTTCCAGATTAGACAAAGCTTCTTCAAAATCAGTACCATAAGCTATAAATTCATCCATGAATATTTCCATACAGTCATTCATCATATCAGAGAAAATACTAATCACATCTCTCTGGAAAGTGGTTGGTGCATTACACAAGCCAAATGGGACAACCTTATAGGAAAATGTACCCCAAGGGCTGGTAAAGGTGGTCTTATATTGGTCCTGTGGGGCAATTTTTATCTAGTTATAGCCATTGAATCCATCTAAGAAAGAGAAAAACTTTTTCCCAGCTAGGTTGTCTAAAACCTTATTTAGAGGGAAATGATCCTTTTGTGTGGCCTTATTCAGGACTCTATAGTCCACACACACTCTCCATTTACCATTCTTTTTAGGAAAAATAACCAACGATGATACCCACTCGCTGTCTGATATAGGATAGATGAATTTGGCATTAAGAAGTTTTTGTAGTTCTTCCTTAACAATTTCTTTAAGGTTTGGGTTCATCCTCCTTTGTAGTTGGAAAATGGGTTGGCATTCTTCCTTGATGTATATATGGTGGGTGCATAATTCATAGGAAATTCCTTTCATACCCATGTAATCCCAGGCAAATGCTTCTTTATGTTCAATCAGTAATTTCATCAATCGACGAGTTTCAATAGTGGATAGGTCAGGATTGATGTTCAAGGTTTTCCCAGGTTCGATTTCTACAACGATGCTCTTAGAACCGACTCTAGGAAATAATTCAGTGGTTTTTGTTTTGTCATCTATTGTTACAGCATTCATTGTTACATCGGTTGTTGTTACAGCTAAATTATTTTGATTGTCAGTCGTTTCCAAGAACATTTCCGAGTTCATTTCTTCCTAGGCAATAGGGTCAAAGAATCTAATCAATCAGTTGTGTGTGTTTTGTGTAACAGCAGAGGGGTCACAAATAAAGTAGTTGATTAACTCATCCTCTGTCTCATCTTTGAAACTCAGGTCTTTTCCTATGATTAGCATAGGCAGAGCACTTTCATCCTCAGTGTCCATCCATAAATAATTTCCAGGTTCTGTACTGGGTGTAGCATGAGGATACAGGGTAAGTTTTTTTGTGTCATAACCATCAGAGTTGGTCATGGAACTAGATCTACAACCAATGAAAGAATCAACAATAGCTAACCATGGTCTTCCCAGAATTAGAAGGTGGCCTCCCAGACAGGTTTTGGGTTGTAAAATGACAAAATCAACAGGATACTCCCTTGAATCAACTGAAATGACTAAATCATTGATTACTCCTTCTAGTCTAATGGTAGAATGATCAGCTAATTCTAGAACAATAGGAGTTGGTCGGATTTGTGTTCTGAGTTGCAGCAATTGCATTGTTTCTATTGGCATGATGTTGATTGTTGCTCCTAAGTCAACTAGTACGTGGGAAATAGATGTCTGTCCAATTTTGACAGTGACTGTAGGGTTTCCTGGGTCACCATATTAGATAGGTGGGGTTTTTCCTAACATCAGCTTAGACAAATCCCCTAGTGCATGTACTGTGAGGGGGTCCTTAGGTTTTCATCCAGGCTTCCTAATATAGAGATCTCTCACAGTCTTGGCATAAATAGGGACATATCTTATTGCTTGCAATAGTGGAATATTAATGTGCAGATTTTGCAATTCTCCTAAGAGATTGAAAGATGGTAATTCCACAAGCTTGGTAATTTTCAGTCTTTCAGGGAATGGTGGGTCTGTTGATTCTATAATGGGTTGGTCAATTTATTCTATATCAGTAGATGGACTTTCCCTTGATTCTTTATCTGATTCGAAATATGGATCATCTTCAATTATTGGTTCGACTATTCTCCCTGATCTTAATTTATTTCATCACAAGGCATAGGAGTAATAAACAAGGCTGACACATTATGTATATCTATGTTCTAAATGACCTTATTATTTGGGTTAGGGTTAGGTTTCACAGGCATCTGATGTTGTAATGGAGGATTGTTTGGTGGGATATTGGGAGGCAACTATAGCTGTTGTTGTTGGTACTGGGGTTGGAACTGTTGTTGATAGGAATTTGGTTGGTGATGGTTTTGATAACTGAGTTGTTGTTGAGGGCCTCTCCAATATGGGTTCCATTTCCCCTGGTGATTATTTTGTTGGGGCATAGGTAACCATGCATTGTGATCCTAATAAGAGAGTGGCATCTAATTTGGAGGGGGGGCATTCGTCTGGCCATAAGGTAGCTGGTTATTCCAATAATTAAATGTTGTAGGAGATAATTGAGAGTTAATACCTTGACCTCTTGGCTGCCAGTGTCTTCTCTGTGTTACTAGATAAATAGCCTCTGCTTCCTCATTAGTTTCCTTCATTGATTCTTTTACACCTGGTAGAGAGGGACATTGGTCAGTAGCATGGTATAATTCACAAATAAGACATACCTGGACACTGGTCAGTGGGCACTCGCTTGGTGGATGTTCCTCTCTGCATTTAGGACAGAAAATTCACAATGCTTGCTCTGATTCTACTTGTTTCTGCTTGACATGCAAAGTATCCATTTGTGAAGAAAAAGAGTTAATCATCTCTGTTTTGAATTTTTCTAACAAATTACCTATTTCTACTCTTGTTGCTCCTCCATTGGTTGATTTATGTACCCTTAAAAAAGTGGTATCCTTGGTAGCTGATTTACTCCTTGTAGCTCCTCGAGAACATCTTTTACAGAAATCTACAATGTCCTCATAGGATTCTTTAGATATATCTCCCTTCCCAAGCATATTCATCATATCTAAACAATCTTCTCTAACTCATTTTAGCAAAATGGTTTTCAGAATGTTCTTACTTACATCCGGATGTCCAGACCTTTGTAGATTATATTGGAGTCGCTCCACAAAATCTTCAAGGGTCTCTTCCTCCTTCTTTGACATCTTGAAAAGTTCCTCTTTTTGTTCCCTTGCTCGGCAGTAGTCTTGATATTTATGCAGGAAAAATTGCCTCATTTGTACCCATGTTGAAATGTTTTCTCCTCCAAGGATCATGAACCATCTTAAAGCATTACTTTTCAATGTAGCTAGAAACAATTTAAGCTTTTGTGCAGTGGTAGTGTAGTCATAGCTTCTACACAAAATGTCAAATTCAAACAGAAACTCGTCTGGATTTTCAGTAAATAATCCATGAAATTTTGGGAGAGCTGAGAGAGGTATGTTTTTCATAGGAGACATCCCTCATGTGGGAACATCAGAAATAGGAAAGACTAGGGTAGAGATAATATTTTCATTATTTACCTGATCTTCGTTGTTTTGTGGATTTTACTGGTGTAATTCTTCTTCATTATCCCCTAGATTTTCCATATGTTCTCTTTCTCTCCACTCTACTCAGAAGGCGTCCCACTCTTCTTCTAGATTCTCCCTGTTTCGAGCTTCACTTCCTTGATCTTCAATGTTCTCCAGTGTTTCTTGTTGAATTGATAGTGACAAATATTCAGCCCCATCTTCAGCTCTTGATGAAAATGATGCTTCAAGTAGGGGTATTTTTGTTGACTGCGGATTATGTCTTCTTGGATAAATTTCAGGGCGAAAAATAGATCCTGAAGAAGAATTTGCTCTGGCTATAATCTCTTCAATACAGGTTCGACTTCCCAGTATGTTAGGATTTCTTCCTCCACATCCTCTAGTACCTGTAGGGTTAGTATTTTGGGGGATTCATTCTCGCGTTTCTTGATTCATGCAGACTATTCATTCTAAGTAAGAAAACTAATTTGCTTACAAAAATCTATAATTATCATCCCCGACAACGGCACCAAAATGTTGGGCACTTTAATTGTCTGATTGAATAGAAAATCAAAGTGTTCAATATAAATTATCAACCCAGGGAAGTCTGTTATTTCAAGATAATCGTGCACAATCTATGCTACATTCTGAAAGAAACTATAATCTAATTGTAGTAATGAAGTTTAAAAAGGAACAAAAATTATCACTAACACAGTTGTGCTGATACAACTGGAGTTCTACAGATTTGGAATCATCATTGCAATCTAAAAAAATGAATGTATAAGAACCCTGGATTGCCTACTCTAATCTAACTTTCCAATTTATTTTTGTTGGAAGAAGTTCTATACTAATTGCAAAAAGGAAATCTACTTATTGTGAGAAAGTACTTCACACTTTTGTTTCTTTTACTTGGAAACAAGATTTTAACCTAATGCAGAAAAAGGGAAAGCAGTTCTCCAACAGTGTTCAGCAATCGACTTCTAATTCTCATGAGACAAATTTATGCACATCTAACAAGAAGGAACTAGACTGTAACAATAGTTATATTCTAGAAATGTTTAACTGATAAATCAATTGTAAGAACAACTAATCTAGAATTCAAAACAGAGGGGAATCGATGAGGAAGGTGGGCCCTTTCCTTCTCACTGAATCTGCTCAAAGAAATAGGTTATATTCTGCTAAAGGAATTCAATCCACTCTTTCATTCAATTTTGAAAATGTTCATGTACAATAATCTTTACTTTGATTTTTTCACTATCAAAGAATAAATCCCCCTATTTACAAAAGCTCTGCTATTTAAAGTCAGAGTTATTCAGTTGAAACACAATCAAAACAACCTTGAGAATCCACCCCCGATTCTCAAGCTATTCGTAGTAGATCATTAATACAAGATATTCATCAACATCGTAAGCTAGCAGGTGTTACAATAGTCTTGTAACAGCAAGACTGGTGGAATCTTGTTGTAATAGTCATGTAACAGCTTCCAGGATTGGTGGCATCCATTGCAGCAGTCATGTAACAACTTCCAAGATTGACAATCTTTTGTTGTAGTAGCCGTGTAACATCTTTCCAAGATTGGCGCATAGTTGTTGCAGTAGTCGTGTAACAACTTTCCAATATAGGTGCATAGTTGTTGCAACAATCATGTAACAACTTCCAATATTTATGAGCTTCTATTGCAGTAGTTGTTTAACAACTTTCCAAGATTGGCGCATAGCTGTAACAACAACGAGTTTCTCGAAGTGGGATGTTCTAAGCATTTTGATGATTAGTTAAATCATTTCATGGGTAAAATATGTGAACGTTACCAATCAAACATGCTATGTAAATGAAAATATAAAAGCAAGATGAATAGTTCATACCTTGGGGAAAAGGGTCTTAGCATGCATTATAATAGTCATTAGCTTAGAAATGAGAAGGTTGAATGGTTAAAAGATGTGGTGAAAAAGGGACATTTTTGGGTCCTAACACCGCCCACCCTTTTGGTCTTCCTCACTCACCCTCTCACACTCTTAAACAATCCATCTCTACCCCCTTCTCTCTTTACCTCTTGCATTTAACCCTCACTCTCTCTCTCCTTGTATCCCCCTCCCTCTCTCTCCCCCACTCTCCCCACCTTACTCTCTTTTATTATATCTAACCCCCCTTCCCTCTCTCTCCCCCCATTCCTCCCACTCTCTCTCTCTCTCTACTCCCCCTCTTTGTCTCCCTCTACCTCACTCTCACACTTTTTTTCTTCCCCTATCCCCCTCTCACACTATCTTTCTTCCTCTCTCTACACCCCACCTCTCTACATCGCAAGGAGATAAATGGCCTTGACCTACACCTAGACCTAGAAATAGCAAGATCTATACACGGAAAGACCTATACCATGACCTAGACTTATACGATGACCATGACATAGACCATGACATAGACCTAGATCTAGACCTAGACCTATACTATGACCTAGACCATGACCTATAGATAGAGCTAGACTTAGACCATGACCTAGACCTATACCATGACCATGACCTAGACCATTACGTAGATCTTAAACTAGACCATGACCTAGACCCCCCTATCTCCATTTAATCCTAAGAATAACCTATACTCGACCCTTAACCCCCTCCACACTCGATCCCTAAGTTCACTATGCATATACCTCTTGTTAAATGCCCTACAAACCTTGCACCCACATCACCCACATAGTGGTGCTCTAACAATTTCTCTATGCTTCAAAACACTTTCAAACATAAGCCCTTAGGTCCTAGTTGTCGCCAACCCCTATACATATTTATTCATAAAGATGGTTGGTCTATAATAAATGTTATATATTTTGCATTAAGAGCATGCACATGTTCTTTTGATTTGAAATCCTTGTAATTTTGTGCTCATACATGCCTAGCAAGAATGTGTGTGCATTCTTGCTGGGAATTTTTATGTGCCAAGAACACTCCTCTACCTCATCTATCTCAAGCCTGACATATGCAAGGAAAAATAGCAGGAACGGACGATTTTTTTTTGTCTTGTTCTTTAATTCATACACAATTATGTGCTATTGCCAGACAATTGTGGGCAGAATTCGAAGACAAATTTGTCCAAGTGGAATTGGAATTGTTGGTTGTGTCTTCTTGAAATTGGAAGATATTTTTTTCCAATTGGAATTGTTAGTTGTGTCTTATTGTGTAATATCAAGACAAATTTCTCCAAATGGAATTGTTAGTTGTGTCTTCTTGTGTAATACCAAGAAATTTTTTTCCAATTCGAATTGTTAGTTGTGTAATACCAAGACAAATTTATCCAATTGGAATTGGAATAGTTAGTTTGGTCTTCTTGTGTAATACCAAGACAAATTTGTCGAATTGGAATTGGAATTGTTAGTTGTGTCTTCTTTTTTAATACGAAGACAAATTTTTCCACTTGGAATTGGAGTTGTTAGTTGTGCCTTATTGTGTATTATCAAGACAAATCTGTGGTGGGCTGCTTGGAAGCCAATTTTTCTCTTTAAACATGGGGAACCAACAGATTCGAGAAATAAATTCCTAGAGGAAAGAGAAGCCCATCAAAAATGTATAAGAAGAAAGTGAAAAGGAAAAGTTATGTATCTCAAAGCGTAGGCTTTCAAAAGAGGAAAATCCAATTTCTAGCGGAATAGATGCCACTATTGATTCTCCTCCATCACTGCAAGAAATGCACATGAGTTCAGTAGAAACCAATCCATGTTGTATCTCATCAAGACAACTTGTTGTGTATGACTAGATGATGGAGGATTTTCTTGGAGTTAATTATACAATGGATTAAATTAGAGAGGAAATTAATTCACAACATTGTGGTGCCACCTCTTGTTGGGAAGTCAGATGTTCAAGAAACTAGTCAATCCCATGTCCACTCTCTTCCCGGATTTGATCCACTAGTGATTGAAGGGGAAAGAACTACAATATTCTTAACTCCACAACATGGAGGTCAAGAGTGTTAGAATAGGGGTTCATCATCCCTACCTAGATTAATAAGTGTGAAACGAAGAACTCTTAAACGCATTTAGGTGGATGAAAGTGGTCTAGCATCACTTGAAGGTAAGTTACCTAACCATACAATTCATTATCATTCTTATAGAATCATTAAAGAATAGTTTGAACCAAAAACTGATGTTGCTAACTGTCATTTGTTTTGTCTTTGTTAAAATCTAGAAGTTTGACTATTGTTAGGATAATTGTAGGCATTAAAATAGTCATAAGTTTATAAAAAAATTCATCGTATTGTTAGAAACCTTGTAGATGTTTTTCAAAGAATTGGTAAGAAATCTCATTCTAAAGACTGCAATGCATCCCGACGTGTCTTATCACAATCAATTGTTAGCAAGATCACAAGAAAACATGGTTTACTCCAACAAACCTCTCATCTCATGAAATGCAATATCAAAACCCTTAAAAAGTATTATCATAGATGAGATAGCCTCGACACAGTTGGACCAACACATTTGTGGGCCTTCACTAGTATGCTACCTCGTTCTGACATGAATTTAATTGGTGCATTTAAGGGACTAGTACAATATTTTTGTTATGAGAACACTAGTCCTTCTTCCAACCAAAAATATGTACTAAAATTGAGAAGGGGATCTAGGGACCATGAACCCCATATTAAACACTTTGTCAGAATTACACAAACAGAATTGTATGAGAGTTTTCGGGACAGTAGATAGTGCTCACCTTGGTATGTTCTAATAAACACAATTTGTAACACATGTTGTAGATATCACATTGAGTATGGTTATTATTATCACACACACACACACACACACACACACACACACACATACATTTTGATTTTTACATAACACCCTTTTGCAAGAATTCTCAGTTATATTATCGTCATCGTCATCGTCATCTAGAGAATTTATTCACGACATATTGTGTAAAAGACCATAGGGTTGTACATTTTATAAAAAATATTTCTTATATGGGACATTCCCCAAGTGCGGTGGAATGGAATTACTGAGCAAGTGCATCCATGTAAGCGATGAGTGAGAATTGGGGAGGAAGGAGGTTGCCTTGCAAAGCTTTAAATAAGTCGCATATGATATTGATGGAGGGCATGAAAGAAAAAAGATGAAATTGATGACTTCCTAGGTACAATTATATGACTTCATGAAGGACTTCGTCGAAAAGACACGACAATATGTTTAGCATGTCAATGTGGCTCAATGGAAAGAAGAGCATTTTAGAATATGCAAAGATACATTTCCCATTGGTATTGTCTTATGAGTGGTTGATTTTGTTAAAAACTACATGCTTCAATTGAAAAATGAGATTCAAAGCCAATATTATCACTCAGAATAGGTCAGCATAATGATCTATATCACATATAGGCATGGGCTGGTTAGTAACGAAGAAAAATAAGTTATATTGAAGGAGTATCACTTCTACATAAGAGATGATCGGTGCCATAACTTATCCTATCTACAACATTGATTTCAATTGTTGTACAATCACCTTAAGGAGAAGAACATATAGATGGATCAACATTGGATTTGGTCAGATGATTGTGGAGGCCAGTTCAAAAATGCTTGTGTATTTCAATGGTTGTGTATGTTATGCAAAAAACTCAAGGTACCACACATTTGGAATTATTTCAGGTCCAAGCATGGGAAATGGGAGCATGATGGAGTAGTTGCATGCATAAAAAGAGTGTTACGCATGCAATAAATCAAGTTCAAAACTACTTCCCTCATTCGAGATGTGAAATCCATTATTGAATGGTGTTTTTCAGTAATGGGAGAGGGAACAAGAACCTATGAAGACCAATCACACAGGAAAGGACATGTACATAGATATTTTTGGGAGTTGGTCGATGTAGATCGATCACAGTGATATGACTTCAAAACACTCCATGGCACTTGTGGATTCCATTTATCTCAAATATCAAACAATGCAATAGTTGAAATATGGATGAGAAAAATCTCTTGCTTCTATGGTCCGTGTAGTATTAATGAATGGGATGATTTTGAATCGACATATTGGGTTGATAGATGGGATAGTGTGTCACTCCCCATAGGTCAACCTATAACTATAGAATTACCCTAGTTGGAGGAGAACCAATCAAGTATTTCAGTAGATTATAATCATGTCTCAAATCTCATACTGTTAGGTTTGTTGAAACCTTCAATTAAATTTTGAATAAGTAGCATCAATGTTTATGCTTTGGTCATTTAGTGGAATCATGTTTTGGCACTCCATTTTTTGCAAAGCACATATATGTAGTGGTTTCCCCAAGAGGTAATGAATGTGGCACTGATTATTGGTTTCCATGTTTCTTAGAGGGAAAGTATACCCTCATGCGATCAGTAATAGACTATGAAGGCATTGAATTTCCAATTAGGTCGATGGTTATCAAAGGAGAATATCTAACACAAGATGAAATAATAAATAAGAAAGGTGGTTATGTGTTTCAATATTATAGACCAGGTGAAGTCGTATACCACTTTACGAACTTGGTTGTCTGTACAAACCTCCAAATACAAACAATGTGGAGTAAGAACACATGAAATGTACAATACTTCTTGCCTTACTCTGAGCATGATAAGTTAATGGAGACCACCAGTATTAGAAGTGATATTGATGGTCTACTTGAATGACCATAGGTATGTAAAATGAATATTTGAACAAATATTTCATATTTATGAATGATTGAAAATTTGGCTACATTTTTATGGTTGTTACAGTATTCTTGTATCTCCATGTCTTTCCTTACCTTGCCATGCCATGCCTTGTCATGCCTTGCCTTGTCATTCCATTCCATGCATTGACTCGCCTTGCCATGTCATTCCATGCCTTTCCTTGCCAATCCATGCCTTGTCTTTCCCTTCCATTCCATGCCATGCCTTGAATTGACTTGCCTTGCCATGCCATGCCATGCCATGACTTGCCTTTCCATGCCATTCCTTTCCTTTCCTTCACTTTCCATGTCATTCATTTCCATTCCATGTCTTTCCTTTCCATTCCATGCTTTGCATTTTCTTCACTTTCTATGCCATGTCATTCCTTGGCTTTCCATTCCATTCGTTTCCTTTCCTTCACTTACCATTCCATTACATACCATGCCTTTCCATTGCATGCCTTTCCTTTCCATGACATACCATGCCATGCCTTTCATTTCCTTCACTTTCCATGCCCTGCCTTTCCATACCATGCCTTGCCTTTCCATGCCATGTCATTCCATTCCTTGCATTTCCTTTCCTTCCCATGCCATGTCATGTCTTGCCTTACCTTGCCATGCCATGTATTTCCTTTCCTTTGCATGCCTTTCCTTTCCTTGTCATACCATTTCATTCCTTTCCTTTCCAAGCCATGCCTTTCCTTTCCATGCCATTCCATGCAATCCCTTGCCTTTCCTTTCCATTCCATACCATTCATTTCCTTCCCATGCCATGACATGCCATGTTATTCCTTTCCTTTCCTTTCCAAGTCATTCCTTGCCTTTCCTTTCCATGACATGCCATGCCTTCCATTCCTTTTCTTGACATGCCTTGCCTTGCCATGACATGTCATGTCATTCCTTGCATTTTCTTCACTTTCCATGCCATTCCTTGTCATGACATGACATGATTTGCATTTCCATGCCATGACATTCCTTACCTTTCCATGTCATTCCTTGCTATGTCCTGCCACACCATGCCATTCCATGACATGCCTTTCCATGTTATTCCTTTCCTTGCCTTTCCTTTCCAATTCGTTCCTTTACAATCCATGCCTTTCCTTTCCACATGATCCCATGTCATGCATTGTCATGCCTTGCCTTGCCATGCCATGCCTTTCCTTGTCATTCCATGACATGGAATGCCTTTCCTTACCTTTCCTTTCCATGCCATTTCATGCCTTTGCTTTCCATTCCTTTCCTTTCCATGCCATTCCATGACATGCCTTGCACTTCCTTCACTTGCCATGCCATGCCTTTCCTTTACATGCCACTCCTTGCCTTGCCATACCATGTCTTTCTATGCCATGTCATGCCATGGCATGTCATGGCATGCCTTTCCTTACCTTTCCTTGACATGCCTTCCCTTGCCAATCCATGCCTTGACTTGGCATGCCATGTCATTCCATGCCTTGTCATGTCTTTCCTTGCCATGCTATTCCATGTCATGCCATGTCTTTCCTTGCCATACCATGCCTTTCATTTTCTTTCATTATCATGATATGCCTTTACTTTCCATGTCATTCCTTGCCTTTACATTCCATGCCTTTCCCCTCCTTCACTTGTCATGGAATTGTGTGCCATGTCTTTCCCTATCATGCCTTTCCTTTCCATTCCATACCTTTCATTTCCTTCACTTTCCATGCCATGACTTTCCTTTCCATTCCATGCCTTGCCTTGCCTTCACTTTCCATGCCATGCATTGTATTGCCTTCACTTTCCATGCTATGCCTTTCCTTTCGATTCCATGCCATGCCATGCATTTCCTTTCCATGCCATGACATTCCTTGTCTTGATATGTTATGTCATTTCTTTCCTTGTCTTTCCATGCCATGCCATGCCTTTCCTTTCCTTTCCATGCCATGCCATTTCTTGCCTTGAAAATCCATGCCTTACCTTTCTATGCCATGTATTTCATTTCCTTTCCTTTCCATGCCATGTATTGCCTTTCCATGGCATGCCTTTCCTTGTCATGCCTTTTCTTGCATTGTCTTGCCTTTCCTTGCCTTGCCAAGCCATCACTTGCCTTTCCAAGCCATGCATTTACTTTCCATGTCATACCATGCTATTCCTTGTCATGCCTTGTCTTGCAATGCCTTCACTTGGCATGCCATGCCTTGCCTTTTCATGCCATGCCTTGCCTTTCCATGTCATGACATGGCATGGCTTGCCTTTCCTTTCCAAGCCATGCCTTTCCTTGTCATTCCACGCCTTTCCTTGACATGCCATGCCTTTCCTTTCCATGACATGACATGCATTTCCTTGCCATTCCATGCCTTGACTTGCCTTGCCATGACATGCCTTTCCTTTCCTTTCCTTTCCATGCATAGCCTTTCCTTTCCAAGCCATGGATTTACTTTCCAAGCCATGGATTTACTTTCCATGGCATGCCTTGTCATGCATTTCCTTTCTTAATTTCCATGCCATGCCTTACTATTATGAAACCATGGCTTACTATATATTTAATAATTTTAACCTTTTCAATTATATTATAGGCATGTTATCTGCAATGTTTTTACTACCACACATTGTTAAACAAGTGTTTTATATATGTCCCTACCCTCTCAATCCTTGTTGTCTTCAATGGACTCTTGTTGACCATGTCTATATTTGGCTTCTTGTAGTGACGATTCTTATATCCCAGTGAACACTTCGATTTGATAGTTTATTATATTGTTAAAACAAGAAGTTTTGAAAACTAAGGCTTTATGTTATTCCCCTATTGATAAAGAAACAAGTGATGAAAACTAAGGTTTTATGCTAAGTTGGTCTCTCTAGCTTCAAATGGATAGATATTTGATCGATATGGTATAAATATTATATTATTTCAAAATCATAAATCAAATAGCTCTTACCAATTGTTCTTTTACCAATTATTTCAAAATCATAAATCAAATAGCTCTCACCAATTATTTCAAAATCATAAATCAAATAGATATCATATTTCCATGTCATGCCTTGCCTTTCCAGGACATGCCATGTCTTTACATACCTTTCCTTGCCATGCCTTTCCATTTATAGCCTTACAAGGAGTTAAATTGTCAAACATATGTAATAAGCACTGAGAAAAACCCTAGTTCTGGAGATCCTCCATCAAACGCTTTTCCAGGAAATGGAATGATAGTGGAGGGGCCCTACTAGATAAAAATCAGTGCCTTAGATCCAATTCAACTGATGGTTCATCCATATGACTCTCGATTTGAGTTTTATTTTGAGCTGCAACTCGCCTCCTCAAGCTATTTAGGGACATGTTGGCAATTTGGTTCGGGGGCATAAAATCCAAACCGAGCGGCATAACATAGTTTCGTAACCTCTCACACATTTTTTTGGATAAGGCCCATGTGACCATGCTACCCACAATCACCCTATTAGCACTCGGTAATTTCTTTGGGATGTATCAAAGAAAGCCCCGATGTTAAGAACCAAACATCAATATAGCATGGAAAAACCTCAGGAAAAGTACTCAACGCCTTGAAACTGAGATAATTTCAGATAATAAGCCTCTTCGAGGGGGCAACCTCCTTTTACCCCACTTAAAATATTCAAGTACAAGATGATTCAAAATGAAAATGTCTCCTTGGTATATATAGGATACTAGGAGGTATAATTACAAATAATGGCCTAAAGCCAACATAATTAAAATAACATTACTAATCTAAATTACAACTAATGGCCTAAAGCCAACATAAATAAAATAGCATTACTAATATAATATGCCCCAATTAAGGGGTAATGAGCCAACATTAGGGCTTAACATGCCCCTCCCCTTGAGATAAGTGTTGTCCACAACGCTTGAGTAACTCTGGATGCTTCTGTATAAAAGACTCATCTTCCCAAGTGGAATCTTTAGCCGGTAGTTTCCTCCATTTAATGAGATACTCTGAAATGGTTCTATTCCTTAGATGGTGAATTCTTGTGTCTGTGATGGATTCAGGCTCCAATATGATTTTTCCTTCCTCGTCAAGTTCTGGCAATATAGTTTGAACTGGGATCTTTTCACCTATAACCTTCTTTAAGCATGAAACATGGAAAACTGGGTGTACTCGTGAAGATGCAGGCAGCTCCA
>SNQJ01S0013242.1:266520-319431 GCA_010110895.2 Picea sitchensis | reverse complement strand
CTTGGTATATATAGGAGACTAGGAGGTATAATTACAAATAATGGCCTAAAGCCGACATAATTAAAATAACATTACTAATCTAAATTACAACTAATGGCCTAAATCCGACATAAATAAAATAGCATTACTAATATAATATGCCCTAATTAAGGGGTAATGAGCCAACATTAGGGCTTAACACCCGAGGTAACTGTTTCAACCAACTTTAGATTGTATTTTGACCTATATAACGAGAGAGGGATCTATCATATGTCTAATGACTAGTAATAACTCAAATATTTCATCAATAAATGCACAAAGGTCAGATTCTGCAATAGGATATGTTTATTTTTGTTTTAAAAGGGATGGTAGGACAAGCAAGAGAAAAAGTACCATTGGGTAATGGAGTCAATTTAAGAAAATGATAGAAACAAATGACTTAGTGACTGAACTTGAGAGGATAAAGGCTAAATGAGAAATAATCTTCAGTTAAAAATCGTTGTGTGTGGAGAGACAAAAACACATGAAGCAACTCGGAGCACCATTGGGGATGAATTCGGAGTTAACTTAGAGGAAATACGGTTTGTCTAAATGGCACGAATCTAGAGCATTGTGCAATGAATTCTAGATTTGAAATCACATTCCAATTCAGACAAAGATTATAGATATGAATATAAAGAACATAGGAAATAACATATGCAAATAAAGAATACAATACATGAAACAACCACCGCTAGAATCTTTTCATCAAATCTTCAGGACTTTTGCATTAAGTTTCAATCGGATCAAAAAACTACAATCAATAGTCATTGTCTACACTATTTTTCCAACCAACCCCTTTTACATGAAAATTAACCCCATATATAGAAAAATAATGTCACCCTTGGATTCTAGGGTCGAACTACTCTCTCCTAGAATCATGTATCTGATTTCTTTGAAAGAGAACAATAACTTCAACGGATTTACTAAAAATAGAAAACTCGACTTTGCCAAATCATAATCATAACTTAAATATTCTTTACAATCATTGATCATGATAAAAATTTGACCATATCGTTGTGATAATTCATCATGTGCATTTTTGGACACTCTTTCACCCCTGCACAACAAGTCTACTATGCAACAATGACCTACAGCAAAAACGCAGCAGATTGCGCAACAAAATGGGAAAATAGGCGTTAAATATGACATAATATATCACTAATTAAAAACTATTTGTCAAAAATGAGAGAGATTTTGTATATAATCTCTTTATAAAGAAAAACCTCTCTCATTTTTTTGAAAGGAATCTCCATATGGCTGGAATATGTTTCGTAAAAACATGCCTTGGACAGGAAATCATGAAAACTGAAAAATAGGGCTCAAAGATTCCTTCGAATTTCCCAAAATATGAAATTTTGTTCAAATCAAAGAGAGGTTTTTATTACTTGGTTTGTCCTCAACAAAAAAATCTCAGGGATTTTCAAAATTCCTCCCCAGTTGGTCATAAAGTGATCTTGATAGTGTGACCTATAGCCTGTGCATAGGAAAATCCTCTGCGTGAAATCATCCTATGCGCGACAGCCCACTCCGCGATAAAATATATTGCGCGACGAAATCCATTACGTGATGAAATCCACTGTGCGATAACATCCTCTATGCGACAACATCCTATGCATGACAACATCCATTGCACGACAAAATCCACTGAGCGATGACATCCTCTGCGCGACAACATCCTATTTGTGACAACCCATTGTGCGACGAAATCCATTGCACAATGAAATCCACTACGCGATGAAATCCACTGCGCGACGACATCCACTACATGACAAAATCCTTTGCACGGTGAAGTGCTATGTGCAATGCGTAGCAAATTTTGCAACGCGCAGTTGCAAATGGAAATGGAAAAAATAAACGATAAGCTTCCTTTTGAAACTGACCCTTGGAGATGTTAGATGATTCCAGGCATAAAAACAATATGGTTGCTAACAGGCATGACTTTGCAAATTGTTGACAAACCTCTAACCTTAGCTATGAAAATCATGGTGCTAACAGCTGGCTCCAACGGGGATGCTATCCTCCCTGTGAGGTAGCAAAGAAAAGTAGACCAGGCGCCTATCCATTGGGCTTCTCCCAAACTCAACTTTCCAACTGTAACTTGTAACCTGCATCCACTGAAAACCCAAAGATGTATATGCTCTAAATTGAAATATAAAACTAAGCTGAAAATGAAAATTGTAGATTACTAAAATAAATGCTCGCAGTACCAAGATTATTCACACTCCTACCTACCCTAACTGCTAAAAAAGATCCCAATCAAGTGAAATGAAAATTCCAATGCAACAATGCAAGAACTTTATCCACTTTTTTATTTCTTCGCACATGCTTGCTCCAAATTTGGTAGTTGATCACAGGCTGCAAATCTGAACTGAAATAACCTTCCTTGTAATCAACAATAGGGTCATTAAAAGTATGAGAAGGTTGTTGGTCCTCTTCACTGATAAATTTTCTCTCATGTAAAACAATGTCACTGTGAATGCAATCAGACTTCACTGCTTCCTTTGTTATCTCATGGTTTACTTTCAACAATTCAAATGAAGAAAAACATAATGGAAGACAGTTTTCATTTGAAAGTCCACTTCTTTCTTCATATTCAACATCATTCCTGGAGGATTTATGATTTGAAACATTATAAACATTTTGCTTCAACAATTTGAAAGAAGCAAAACACAATGGCAAGGTTCTTTCACCTGATTCAAAACCTTCTTCATTCTCTTCAGTGTTTTCATATGCACATTTTTCAATTTCTTTGGATTGCTTAACATACTCATTTTGATATTCATCTTCGACCAATGGCTACAATTTTAAACTGACAAGACCTTCTATATAACAAGTAACAAGGTCATCAAACACATGAGAATATTGTTGCAATTTCTTGCCAATTTGTTCTAGTGAATTAGTGTAATTTAGAATCAACACACATTCCTTTGCTTTAGTAATGATCTTAGAATTTTCTTTCAACAATTTAAATGAAGAAAATCATAAAGGTAAAGAATTTCCTCCAACTGATTCAATACTTTCTTCTTTGTAACTATGATATGTAGGCTAATTGCTCTCACTACGCTGTTGAAAAGGAAAATTTTCTGATAGAGAACATCCAGTTGGTTGTTCTAGGAAGTCAACACCATAATCCTCATCATATTCATCATATATAGGAAAATCAAAAACATCTGCAATGTCATCTAACAAGAAAAATCTTGGGACATCAACCTGCTCTTCAATGAGCTGATTTGCAAATTCATTTACTTGACTGTCTACAAATGAATACATAAAACAATCATCCCCGTGTTGATGATGAGATGGATCAGAAGCTAAATTAACACCTTCTTTTTCAATAAGTGGAATATAATCCTTTGCAAAATCATCAACATTCAAATATTCAATAGGACATATGATATTATTAACCCTCTTCTCAAGATTCAAATCAATTTTTTTTTGTTCATATTCATTGTCATGTTCTTTAGCATCCAACTTGTCATTTCGAATTTGTTTACATTCTTGAATATTGTGATGAATCTCCTAAGCATCATTAAACATTTGTTGTAAGGACTTAGATCTTCTTTCCAGAAGAAGGAAAGACAAATCTGGATGAAAGGTTGTTGCATAATGGAGCATGGAAATAGCTTCAGTGGGTTGAATTTCATTAGGGAGTTTATAATAAAGACTAGCAAACATCCTATTGAAATTTGAGATGGTTTCATTTTTCATTCTCCTCATGGAATAAAACTCTGAAAGGAGTAGATCCCATGACTTTCTCTCACCCCAAAATCTACGAAAAGCTTCCCTTAATTCATCCCACGAGCTAATCGACTGAGGTTTCAAATGTATGAACCATGCTTTGGCATCTCCTTGTAAGGACTGAGAAAAGGGCCTCATAGACACATCATCATGTTCAATCTCAAAAATTTCTATAAAATGCTCAAAGACCTGAATATGTTTTTCAGTTGACTTTCCATCAATCTCTCCATCAAACCGAGGAAGGTACTTATAATGTTTCAGAGGAAAGTCATGAAGGATGGAAAGAAATTTAAGAGGATTGTATCTTTCCTGAATCTTGGAGGGTGTAGGATTAAGAAAAGAAGGTACAAGATCAACTTTGGTTTCATTAAGCTCACAAGAATGATCATGAACATCATATGGCTCAGAGGAAGGAGCTTGGTGAATATTGCTTATACAAGAAGGAGGTATACCTACAGTTTTCCATGGAGGATATAGAAGGGTAGATCTATGGGCTTCATTTGAATGAAGTAAGTGAAGAAATATTATTTTGAAAAACTCAGGAAAGGACAATAAGATATTGATAAAATAGAAAAGTACATCTTAGACTAAACTCAAGCTCGAGAACCTGATTTTTCCATACTTCCCTTCCATATCTCTGTCAACAAGTTTCATTCTCCAGTGGAGTCTTTGAATCACATTTGAAGCTTGATTGGAGTCTCCATGAAAACTTTAGCTCTGGATTATTCTGCCAGCGGAATCTCCTTCAACTGATTTTCTGATGTGTGGAGTCATGAGAGAAGAAATACATCCAATATGTGACTAAGTGGTTGCTTCTCTAAGACCTCAGAACTCAAGCATGTCGTTCTTTCCCAAGGAAAATTTTCAATTTCGTCCGGCGCCAAAATGTTATCACACAGTAATTTCTTTGGGTTGTATAAAAGAAATATCTGAGGTAACTTTTTCAACCAACTTTAGATTGTATTATGACCTATACAACCAAACAGAGCTCTCTCATATGTCTAATGACTGGTAATAACTCAAATATTTCATCAATAAATGCACAAAGGTCAGATTCTGCAATTGGATATGTTATTTTTGTTTGAAAAGGGATGATAGGACAAGTAAGAGAGAAAGTATCATTGCAAAATGGAGTCAATTTAAGAAAACGATAGAAACAAATGACTTAGTGACTGAACTTGTGAGGATAAAGGCTAAATGAGAAACAATTTTCAGTTAAAAATCGTTGTGTGGGGCGAGAGAAAAACACATGAAGCAACTCAGAGCACCATTGGGGATGAATTCAGAGTTAACTTAGAGGAAATACAGTTTTTCTAAATGGCGCGAATCTAGAGCACTGCGTAGTGAATTCTAGATTCGACCTCACATTCCGATTCAGACAGAGATTATAGATATGAATATAAATAAAATAGGAAAGCACATACGCAATTAAAGAATAAAATATATCATGCTGCTACCATTAGAATCTTTTCATCAAAGCTTCGGGACTTTTGCATTAAGTTTCAATTGAATCAAAAAACTACAATCAATAGTCATTTCCTGCACTGTTTTGCCAACCAACCCATTTTACATGAAAATGATCCCCATATATAGAAAATTAATTTCACTCTTGGTTTCTAGGGTCTAACTACTCTCTCCTAGAATCATGGATCTGATTTCTTTGAAAGAGAACAATAACTTCAATGGATTTACTAAAAATAGAAAACATGGCTTTGCCAAATCATAATCGTAACCAAAATATTCTTTACAATCATTGATCATGATCAAAATTTGACCATATGGTTGTGATAATTCATCACTTTAATTGTTGGACACTCTTTCACCCCTGCACAACAAGTCTTCTATGCAACAGTAACCTACAGCAAAAACGCAGTGGATTGCGCAACAAAATGGGAAAATAGGCATTAAATATGAAATCATATATCACTAATAAAAAAAAAAAAAATTAACTGGGAGAGGTTTTTGTAGATAAGCTCGTTATAAAGAAAATACTCTCTTGGTTTCTTTAAATTCATCTCCATATGCCTGGAATACATGTCACAAAAACATGTCTTGGACAGGAAATCATGAAAACTGAAAAATAGGGCTCAAAGATTCCTTCGAATCTCCCAAAATATGAAACGTTTTTCAAATCAGAGAGAGTTTTTTATTATATTTTTTGTCCCCAACAAAAAACTCTTGTTTAATTTCAAAACTCCTCCCCAATTGGTCATAAAGTGATATTGAAGTTGACCATGAAACTAGCCATTTGCACAGTGCGACTTGTTGCCTATTCACAGGAAAATCCTCTGCACAAAAGCATCCTCTGCATGAAAGCATCCTATGTGCGACAACCCACTATGTGATGAAATCCACTGTGTGACGAAATCCACTACGTGATGAAATCCACTGCGTGATGACATCCTCAGCATGGGAACATCCTATGTGTGACAACATCCACTGCACGATGAAATCCATTGTGTGATGGCATCCTCTACGCGACAACATCTTATGCGTGACATCCCACTACGTGATGAAATCCACTGCATGACGAAATCCACTGCATGATGAAATACATTGTGCAACGACATCCACTGCGTGACAAAATCCTTTGCACGGTGAAGTGCTCTGTGCAATGCATAGCAAATTTTACAGCGCGCAATTGCAAATGGAAATGGAAAAAATAAATGATAAGCTTCCTTTTGAAACTGACAATTGGAGATTTTAGATGATGTCAGGCATAAAAACAATATGGGTGCTAACAGGCATGCCTTTGCAAATTGTTGACAAACCTCTAACCTTAGCTATGAAAATCATGGTGCTAACACACCCAACATAGTATTCTTGAAAATCAACCTCTTGTTCAAAAATTTCACTCCCCCAGATCCAATGCAACTGACGTTTCATCCATCTGAATCCCGGTTTGAGTTTTATTGTGAGTTTCAACTCACCTCCTCAAGCCATTTCGGGACATGTTGGCAATTTTTTCGGGGGAATAAATCCAAACTAAGAAGCATAATGGAGTTACGTAAGCTCTCACACATATGTTTGGATAAGGCCCACATGACCATGCTACCCACAATCACCCAGCACAATATTCTTGAAAATCGACCTCTTGTTCAAAAATTGCACTATGACTCATTGAGAAAAACCCTAGTATCAGATATCCTCCAACAAATCATTTTTTAGAAAACAGAATGATAGTGGATGGGCCCCAATAATTGAAAATTGGTGCCCTAGATCCAATGCAACCGACAGTTCCTCCATCAGAGACCTAGTTTGATTTTATCATGAGTTTCAACTCGCCTCCTCAAGTCATTTAGGGACATGTTGTAAATTTTGTCTAGGAGCATAAAATCCAAACTGAGCAGCATAACAAAGTTTAGTAAGCTCCCACACGTCTGTTTTTCCAAAGCCCATGTGACCACACTACCCACAATTTCCTAGCACAACGTTATTGAAAACCGACATCTTGTTCATAAATTGCACTATGCCTCATTGAGAAAAACCTTAGTGTTTGAGATTGTCCTACAAATGATTTTCGGGCAACGGAATGACAGTGGAGGGGCCCCACTAGCTGAAACCCACTGCCTCGAATCCAATGCAGTCAATGGTTCGTCCATCTAAGTCTAAGTTTGAGTTTTATCATGTCCCAAGAGGTTGGATATGAGATACTTGTATAGTCAAAGGTTATAGGCTAAGATTTCTTTGAGGTATATTTTTTCACTACACTATGCAGGCGTTAAGTGGTTAAAACATTTTTCTGCAGAGCCAACAGGGTATCACCACTAAATATGACAACTACCATGCATTTAATTTGTGGGATACAGGAGCGTGAGGTCCTGTCAAATCTGTCTAGAAGGATATAAGATTTGAAAAGTTCATAGATATAAGGATTATCTAGGGAAACTATATACTTAGGATAACTGGCTGCAAAAGTAGGTCCATCAGAGAGAGGAGCCTAAAATCCACCAATCAAGGTATTAAAAAATCGTTTATGACAAATATCAGTAACACAACAAAGGGAAGATACTGGAAGGTATGGTCAGACCAAAGGATTCAATCCAAATTTTATAGCTCCAAAATGGACATGTAAGTAGCCTTGTTTTTTAGCCCAATCAATTAAACTCTTACCAAGATGATTGATATGGATTGGGTCTTGATCAAAAGTAAAAGGGATGTTTTCCAAATGGAATTCAATAAAGTAATGGGAAATATAGTTCCACAATTTAAGTTTATAAACGTTCTGAGGTTTTTTGGGAGGCAACTCCCAATGTTTAGAGGAATAGGGTTCTGGAATAGAAATAAGACTTGAGTCGGAAAATATAGAAGTGGCGAGGGATGATGTTCATCTATCTCTTAAAGAAGTTAAAGAAGATTTATTTTTTGTTGAAATCTCGAAGAGGTTAACGAAATCTAATGAGCGGTCCATTTTCTATAAAATAAATGAGAGACTTATCAAAAAGTTATCCTAAGGGTAGAACAAATAGAGTGAAACTCCTTGTGGAATGGTTGTCCCAACACAATGCCTATCCTCATCTTTTATAAATTGAACTTATGCCTCACTTCCAATGTTTCTCATTGACCCACTTGCTACAATAAAATCCTCATACAAATATATAGATGCACATTCTTCATCCCATTACAGATAACATATAAAGAATATAACTTGAATATCCTCAAAATTTAGAAGAACAAAGTAACTAAACTCTAGAGAATATAACCACTGCACAACTAAAATATTTCATTATGGTAAATTCTTACATCTTGACAAAAGATCTTGGCTCTAATACCAATTATGTTGGGATCTCAACCTTCTTCGATACAAACTCAAATACTTGATGCAAACTCCATATTCTAAACACATAGACTCACAATTTTTATCACTGAGTCTTTTCTAATCTCTGGGTTCACCATTTGGTGTAGGGAGAGAGCATACCTTGGATCTACATAAACTCTCTAACTTGTATACTGAGCTCAATTTTTGGTCACCTTAGATAATTTAAGAGCATAGAGAGAGAACATACTTTATCACTCGACAACCTGATGCCCAAATGAGAGATGAGAGCATTGTTTTATATCTTGTTGAACCGGTAATCGATAACCCAAAAATTACAAGTGCGAGTCAAAAGTACTCTACTATCAAGAATCTATAGCATTGTTGGTGGATTGAAAAACAATTTAAGTTACTAACATGCTCTAAATATTGGATTTGGGGCATGTGGGACTATGCATCTTATCTCAACCCTTAGTGGTCCAAAGGACATATGGGGACCCAAATCTAACATATGCCATACAAACTGACAATTACACAGTGGAGTATCGCATTACCCATGGAACAAATAAAATCATAAGGTATTTATATTATCTAAGTATTGGATTCAGGGCATGTGGGACTACGCATGTTATCTCATCCCTTAGTGGTCCAAAAGACATATGGGTACCTAAATATGACATACATATTAACAATTACACAGTAGAGTATCGCGCTACTCACATAATGAATCTACTAAAAATATTTTAAAAGAATGTGTACAAAGAGCTCATGATGACATTATCCTTCCATCTGATTTTGGATATTATTCCATTTTTTTTCAATCTAGGAGATATCACTATCATAATCATATGGATCTTGTGAATCTTTATGAAAATCAAGTAAAGAAAATAAGTAAATATTAAAACATATGTCTACATCTGAACATTTTGTTATACCACAATTTTCCACATCATTTTCACTTGTGAGATGGCTTAGTCCTTATCCCTGGATTGCAAATACAAATCCTATCCTCTCGCATCAAATCATCTAAAAAAAAACATTTTTGTTTCCATATGTGGGTCATCAATGTGAAAACCGTGAATGTTCACACTTTTCTAGTGTGCAACTCGTGGATTCCCTCAAAAAATGTGAAAAATAAAATAATTCCATTTTTTTGGGCGAGGTTTTCGGTTGGGCTCATTCCTAACCTCCCCTGAGCCCATACATAATGGAATTCAACCAACTCAACCCCTTGAGGATGGTATAAAATCACCTTTTGGGGCATGAATGAGGGGGACAACCAAGGTGCAAATTTATCTTGTTGAAATTGCAAGCTTCCCTATCTCCCTTCATCCTCTGAGTAGCATCCCCTTGTTCTATAACTTTCTTTCTAGTACTGCTTCTTCTCCCTTATATGACCATAGGGTGTGTTCCTATCCCTTTTGGGTCATCCAAGGAAAGGCCATTTTTCTAAGTTGATGCTTGAAGGACCATTGGAGGAACCTAGGAGGTTAGCTTCAAGGCAGTGTCGGTGGTTGGAGTCAGGTTGTAACCACTCATTTCTATCATTTCTAATAAAAGAGTTTTCTTTCCCTCCATACTTGTGTGATATTGTTAAATTTACTTTTGTGTGTCCATTTGATTCACTTATTTAAATCTATCTATATATTGCATGTATAATTTGATCCTATAACTACCTTGTTGCAGCATTTTCTTGATATCCTTTTGCAAATTAGTTTAGGTAAAGATCAAGAGCAGATCGAGGGTCAAGAGCGAGTAACAACACTAACCGAGAGGATACAAGGTGTGAAATTCATTATCCTCTATCCTTAGGTAGTTATTTCATCGGAACTTTTATATGTGAGGGTAGGTTTTGTATTTGGTATGTGGTAACGTTATGTTGTGACATGACCCAAAGTCATAGGGGGAAACTCCCATAACAAAATTGGCGACCATAAAAGGGATCTCTTCTCCTAGTTTGGGTCAGTCTTAGGGTGTCTTGTGTTGTCTTTTATTCTTGTACCTTTTCATTTTTTCTAGAGTTTCTCTTCAATGCATTGGCCATCTAGAAACTTTGTCCAAGGTTTCTGGAAGCCTCCTTCTGGGTTGGCTCTTTTTATTTTTCAAAGTTTATTGATTCATCTGCACTTTGTCTTTGTACGAGTCATGGCTATCCACTCCTTTCCTTTGTATGACCCATGGATATCCATGAGTCCTAATGTACACAGTCACAAATTTGTGTAAACCTTTGAATTTTTTCACCCTTTCTCTCTGTTTTGGAGGATCTAAGTTGGTTCTTCAATATAGTTTGAGCATGCTGGGTTGGTTTTTGTCTTCGATTGATCTATTGAGCCTATTAAAACTTTTAAATAATCTCAAATATCTTTCTTTTGGTTACATTATTCTTTTGGTTATAAGGTTCTTTAGGTTGATGGAAAGGTCAGTCGTGTGTAGCTAGGTTGAGTTTCTGGTTTGATTGTTGTGTTTCAATGATTCTTGACTGTTCACTTTCTTTTTCTTTACCTTCTTCCTTTTGTTCATAAAAGGAAAAATAAAAATTGCATATCATTTTCATTTCAATTATTTTAGTAACAGGAAAGAAAAAACTACTTGTTTGTTGGTCATTCTTCTTTGGTTCCCTTGTCTCTAAACTTTTCAAGAAAAGAATTTTCTTACTAGCACTCAAGTCCTTAGGCTAGTTAGGTCTCTTTGTTTATTCACACTGTTTTGCATTGTTGCTTGAAAAATAAAAATATACTATCATAGGAAAAATTTGCATTTGAAGGTTTGAAGGATTGTTCATGCATTTTCTTTTTTGAAACTCTTTTTCACTGAAGAATTAGTGTAAAGTTTTCTTTTCCAGTTTTCTTATAAGTTTTAGTTTTGCAAGAGTCTCAAAGAACACAAGTTTCACTCTATACCATTTGAGTAAAAATAGTCCCTAAAACTAATGCTAAACTTCAAATGTACTAGACTTTGTTTCTAGGGTTCACAAAAAAGTTTAGGATTAGGGACTTGGTTTAGGTTGGAGAGTTAACTCTCCAAGGCCATTGAACAAACATAGGATTATGAGCTAGGGAGAGTCTCAAATACAACTATCATATAAGTATATCTAAGAAGATCCTCTAACACAGGAGTCAAACACGAGGTCATGTAAAGGAGAGTCAAGGATATATCCCCTCCAAATCTTAATTGAGCGTAGTGGAGAGATCGTATATTGGGGGATTTTCTTGAAGTGACACCAACCCACCTGGTGTCATTCCTTCGAAAGAGTTTCAGGCTCAGTTACCCTACCCATATGTTTGATCCCAAATATCGACTGTACCCCCAGACACTAACTGTGAGTTGGTAACCTTAGTTGTTTTTCCTAGGGATTTCAGATGTGACTGTGGAGGTTTGTCATGGTACCTAGGGAAGATTTCATATCACACTTTTTAGTACTGTTGGAGGGTTCCCCGTGAAGCATGTGTGCTTGCATGGGATAAGGTTGTCAGTGGAGGTTAGGATAACTGCTTCTCACTCTTTTGTTCATTGGTTCATGGGACTTAATCAAATAGTGCCTTCGTCCGAAATGCCCCTTTCCACTTTTTCATTTCTTTGGACTCATGACTTCATCCACCTGAGATGAATATTTGGAAAATTTGTTATATTGTGATGCTTCTCTTAGGAATTTTTATTGGAGTGCTACTTTGTATAGTTGGCCTTATGTTGTTTTAGTATCACCATTTTTGGATCGTCGATTCAAGGTGGTCGAACAACTACTTCGTTGGTCAAGAATGACCCGTGGTATTTCTCTTGAAAGCATGGCACTACCTCTTAGAATGCATGGGTTTTTATATCACTGGTTTTCCAGAGTCAGTGCATGAGACTTTATGGATATGAACAATTCTGTAAGGGATGAACCTATGCATAAGAACTATTTGGCCAAATTTCTTGAGGACACCGACTAAGGGACCCCTACCCAAGGGGATTCTTGTTCTTTACCATTATTTAGAAACATTGGTGCCCCATTGATGGCCACTTTGAACATTCTTGGGTTGAATGCAGTACTATTGGTTTAGTTTTGCACCACTATGAAGGTTTTGAATGCTCTTGATGCTTCTCAAATAAGCACCTTATATAATGGGCATCATACGGATGTTGATCTTTCACCTTTTGCGTCTATCAAGGTTACTCCTTCTCCTTCCCCCTCTTCTGGTGAAAGTCTTTCTTGTAAATTCTAACCGTGTACAATATCTACTTCAAACATATATTCAGTAAAGGAACATAAAAGATACAATGGCAAATACAAACATTACACTGAGATTTTTCCCGTGGAAACCCTAACCGGGAAAACCAACATATTCTATGTTATTCATCATGTTACAATGTTTACCATAAAAAATACATATAGGATCCAGTGGCATCCAAAACCCTAACCCAATGACCTGGATTAGTCCAAAACCATAATTCCTTAACCGGAAATAGAGAACCATTGGCAAATAAACCATATTCTGAAAAACCACCTAAATATAATGCAGTCTCGAGGTAGAAAAAATGCGGTCCCGATGCAGAAAAAAAAGATTCTGAGGGCGYGCCCCTAAACCMCCTCGTGGAGGTATTCAACCCCCTACACCCMCCCTCTAACCTCCCTATGCACTCAGCACATGCTACTCATGCAAATAATATAACACATACCCAACWTTCTCCCACTTGTTATTTTCTTTGCACACAGGGGGTTACAGGGTTACATAGTCAACAATCCAGGGCAGCAATTTCCATGGATCCTCTACACTAAGAGAACTTCTCAGTGCTCACAGATTTTTTTMATGATTATGAAACATTCTTCAAAGTGTCCACCTTCATCAATGATACTTTCTTTCCTTCAATCATGTCTCTCACAAAGTGATATTGAACATCAATGTGYTTTGTCTTAGAATGATAAGCAGGGTTCTTCTCCAAAAAAATTGCACGTTGACTGTCACACTCTATCCTTACAGCCTTTTGTACCAACCCAATACCTAAACACAATCTTTGTAACCATACTGCTTCCTTACTTGCATGAGTGGCTTCCATGTATTCAGCTTATGTTGTTGAAAGTGCCACTACAACATGTCTTTTTCTCATCCAACTTATTGCTCCTCCAAACAGGTTAAACACATACACGCTTGTAGATCTCCTACGATCCAAATCTCTAGCCCAATATGCATCCACAAAGCCATGTATATCCACCAATCTGTCCAATCCAGGTCTTCCTTTGTAGCATACTCCATAGCTAACAGTGCCACGCAAATACCTGAAAACCTTTTTTACTGTTGTCCAATGCTTCTTCCTTGGTTTTGTCATATACCTGCTCAAAACTCCCACTGCATGTGCAATTTCTGATCTAGTACATACCATTGCATACATCAAACAGCCAACTACACTCGCATATGGAACATGAGACATGTTCTCCTCTTCTTCATGTGTCTTGGGACACTAATCTGCAGATAACTTTATACCAAGAGGAATAGGAACCTTGATCGGTTTACCTTCCTACATATTAAACCTCTGCAATATTGTCTCGACATATTTTCTCTTATTTAACCATAGTTTCCTCCTTTTCCGATCTCTTTAATTTCCATGCCCAAAATGAAATTTGAAGCACCGAGATCCTTCATGTCAAATTTAGAGGACAATTGAGTTTTCACATCCTGGATAATCTCCTTGTTGTTTCCTATCAGCAACATATTATCCACATATAAGACCAAATAAATCAAATGATCACCAATTAATTTAAAATACACACAGTAATCTTCTTTTATTCTTGTGAAGCCAAGTCCCAACATATAAGTATCAAATTTTCGATACCACATTCTTGGAGATTGTTTTAAACCATACAGGGACTTTTTCATCTTGCATACCAACTCCTTCTTTCCCTTCACAACATAACCTTCTGGTTGCTTCATATAGATTTCTTCTTCCAGATCCCCATGTAGGAATTTTGTCTTCACATTCATTTTTTCTATTTCAAAATCAAATGCAGCAGCAACAGATAACGGAAATCTAATGGAGGTTAACTTGGCAACAGGAGAAAAAATCTCACCAAAATCAATTCCCTCAACCTAGGAATAACCCTTTGCTACTAACCGAGCTTTTTATTTCTCCACTTTTCCTTCTACATTCAACTTCTTTTCAAATACCCATTTGTTGCCAATGGGATTTCTTCCAGTTGGAAACTCCACTAGATCCCAAGTCTCATTCTTATCCAAACATGCCATTTCTTCATCCATGGTCGTTTTCCAGAGATTTCCATCCTCTGAATTCACTACCTCCCTGATAGTTCTAGGATCATCATCAGTAATAGACAAAGCAAAATTTGAACAAAAATCAGTTGGACTATACATTTTCAGTAGCTTTCTTTCTCGATCTGATCTCCTCAATACTAGAGTATGAGGATCTTCTTCTTCTTATTTATGTTCTTCTGTAGAGTCTGATTCATCATCCTTTAAATCAAACTCTATCTTCTATGGTTCTTCCTTACTTGGTATGGATTCATGTTTAAAAACATCCTTCATTTATCTAAGTACCACATCTTGGCTATACACTACCTTCTAGTTTCTGATTTCTAAAGCTTATAACCTTTGAGAGCATATTTATATCCAATAAAGATACACTTTTTAGCCTTCTTATCCATCTTACTCATGTTTTCCTTTGGAACATGAACATATGCATCGCAACCAAAAACCTTGAGATGTGTGAGAGAAGGTTCCTTACCAGTCCATACCTCTTGTGGAGTCTTGTCATCCAACKCTGATGARGGTGATCTGTTGACCAGGTAACATGCAGTACCCATTGTCTCTACCCGGAATTATTTCCCTAACTGGACACCACTAAGCATGCACCTTGATTTTTCCATCAGCGTCTTGTTCATCCTTTCTACAACTCCATTMTGTTGAGGTGTATATGGATTAATCTTCTGCCATGCTATACTGCACTTCTTATAGAATTCTTCAAATTCATTTCCKCATAAATCTCCACCATTATCTGTCCTCAACACCTTAATTATTTTCTCTGCTTGATTCTCAACAAGAGACTTAAACTCTTTAAACCTGGAAAAGACTTCAGATTTCTTCCTAAGGAAATATATCAAAGTCTTCCTCGAGAAKTCATCTATAAATGAGACATAGTACACATATTTTCCCAATGATGGGACTGACACAGGCCCAAAAACATCACTGTGAACTGGATGTAAAATTACTTCTTCCCTCGTTGCACCAGAGGGGAATCTTACTCGATTTTTCTTCCCATATAAACAATGTTCACATAAATCAAAATCCATAGAGTAGTTAGACATACCTTCAACGATACCTTTACCGTGTAGTAGTCAAAGACCCTTCTCTCCAATATACCCTAGTCTTTGATGCCACAACATAACCTTTTCTCCAAAGACTGTAGGACTTATTTCTTCTTCAACTCCAATATCAGGAACAATGGAACCATTACACCCATCACTAATAGTGCTTCCATGTAGCTTATACAGAGTTCCAAACCAAACTCCCCTCAGCAACACCATTGCTCCTCGAACCATCCTGCAGGTTTCCTTTTCAAATATTGTTTTTACCCTTGCATCGTCCATTTTGCTTACAAAAATCAAAATTTTGGCCAAACCTGGGATGTGCAGAACACCGGGAAGTGTTCTAATCCTTCCATCTATGAGCCTCAACTTGAGCCTTCCTCTTCCTATGATTTTGGTTGTCGAATAATTACCTAAGAAAACATTACCTCCATCATACCTTTCATATTCACAGAACCACTCCCTGTGGGGATTCATATGAAAGGATGCACCAGAGTCAACCAACCATGCCTCATGATTTGTATGTGTGCTTGAATAGGCCAAGTACACATCCCCTCCTTCTTCCTTGGAGGTCTTTTCTTTTGTAGAAGAAGATTCTTCATATTCCTTTTTTTTCTCAACTTTGGATCTACATTGCTTCTTATAGTGCCCTTCTTTTCCACATCTCCAACATACCCTTACAAAATTTCCGAGAGATTTAGATCTACCCTTAGACTTAGATCTCCCACTTGAGAAATTATATCTACTTCTTTCCTGGGAACGTCCTCTTGCAAATAATGTGTTTGTGCTATGTCCTTCCATATTCTTCTGTCTCATCTCCTCCGACAACAAGGATGAGACCACTTCTTCAAACTTCAAGGAAGTTGTATTACTACATATGGCCACAGCCAGACTATCCCACGAGTCTGGTAAAGAACAAAACAAACGGATACATTTATCTTCATCTGAAATTTTAATCTCAACAGATACTAACTGACTTACCACAGTATTGAAGGAGTTCAAATTCTCTGCCACCGAGTCTCCACCTCTCATCCTTAGGCTATACAACTTCTTTCTCGGGAATAGTTTATTTACCAGGACTTAGACTGGAAAAACTTCCCCAATTTTTCCCATAAATCCTTGATTGTAGCTTCCTCTAACACATTCAATAATACTGAATCGGAGAGACATAGTCGGATTGTGCTCTTTGCCTTCCGATCCAACTTTTTCCATTCATTTGTAAAAGTTCCTGTAGGTGCAGTACTTGGATCTACCACGATCCATTGATCTCTGTCCACCAATAGATCTTCTATATTGAGCTTCCACAGCTCAAAAATTTTCCCATTAAACTTCTCGATCTCCATCTTTGAATTGTTTGCCATTTATTTTCACCTAAAAAAGAAATACCGCAGATCTCCCATTGTAACAAATCTTGTCACAGTCCTAAGCCAAAACATTGACCATAAAGGCATCCCCCTGAAGCCAATAAAGATCTGATACCAAATGTAAATTCTAAACTTGTAAAATATCTACTACAAACAGATATTCAGTAAAGGAATAGAAAAGATACAATGGAAAATACAAACATTACACAGACATTTTTCCCCTGGAAACCCAAACCGGGAAAACCAACATATTCTATATTATTCATCATGTTACAATGTTTACAATACAAAATACATATAGGAGCTGGTGGCATCAAAAACCCTAACCCAATGACTTGGATTAGTCCAAAACCCTAGTTCCATAACCAGAAATAGAAAACCATCGGCAAAGAAACCATGTGTCGAAAAACCACCTAAATATAATGCGGTCCCGAGGTAGAAAAAATGTGGTCCCGATGCAAAAACAAAAATTTGGGGGGCGTTGCCCCCGAACCCCTGCACCGCCCAAGGGGGGGCCTAGCGGCCCCGAATTTAACCCCCCCGCATGCTTAGTGCATACTACTCATGCAAAGAATATAACACATACCCAACATTTCTACTAGTAACCAAAAGTTTAAAAGGAATAGGAAGAAGAAGAGTAAGAAAAAAAGTCACCAACCTTTGCTACTCATGTTGGAGAACTATCACCAGCCTCTGCTACTCATGCTAGGGGAAAGAAGCTAGTTTTTGTGAGTCATGTTGGAAGCACAATTATGTTCACTACGAGGAATAAAAGAATTAGTTCACCAACCTCTGTGATTCATGTTGGAGATAGGTCACCCTCTGTGAGTCATGTTGGGGGCAAGCAACGAGCCACTACGAGTCATGCTGGAAGATCAAGTCCAGTCACTATGATTCATACTGGCATTAATTCAGCAACCTATATGAGTCATTTTAGACTTATGTCAACAAAATATGCAAGTCATGTTGATGGCAAGCAAACAACCACTACAAGTCATGTTGAGGGCACGAGTCTAGTCACTACTATTCATAATGGACAAATGTCACCAACCTTTGCAAGTCATGTTGGAGATCAACTACTATCCTCTTCAAGTCATGCTAAGAGCATGTCACCAGTCTTTGCAAGTCATGTTGGGGGCATTGATACTGTTAAGAACCCTAAATGTTTCGAATGTAATCCCAAGTTCCCTTGTAATATTTGTAAGGGAGACCACCTTACTCATTTGTTCCCTTCTATTTTCATGGTACGAAGAGCATGGTCCTTGTATGAAGGCCCACCTAGTTATGTGTCATCTTCAGTTTCCTAACAACATAATCAATCATTGGTTGATGAAGTGATCGTGTTGATCCCATATTCATCCATTACCAGTCTCGCTTTGGGGGCTGATGCATCTCTTGACCATGTTGTCTCACATCCTATTCAACCAATGGTTGATAAATTGGTCGCGTCGATGGAATCTTTAGTCGATCCCACTCTTCTCATGGAGAGTGACCAGTCTTCCAAAGTGGCTGATCCGATGAAATATTCGGACAATCCCACTCTTCTTTAAGGGAGTGATTTGTCTTTTGACTACATCTTTAGTGTCTCTAGTTCAGCACCTTCTAAACAAGGGGGAATTCCACTCTCTTTGAGTACGCTCCCTCCACATCCTAGAATGGTTTCCTTCGATTGGAATGATCTTGTGGAACCTCGTTTTCCTTATTATGCACCTTTCCAGATAATGATTCTGGTTGAATTTGTGTTGAAAGACATTCATTGATGTATTGTAGATGAAGGATCCTCTACAAGTATTTTATCCTCCTCGGCTTGGCAAGATTTGGGTTCTCCTAAGCTTGTGTCTACTACTAGTGAGATTTTGGCTTTTGACAGAAGACCTATTGAATGTTTAGGGATTATTCCTCAGTTTCCTACCACCTTAGGTTGGAAGACTATTCTAATCAATATGTTAGTGGTGTCAGTCCCTTTAGACTTCAATATGATTCTTGGGATTGATTATTTTTATTCCATGAATGTTACAGTGTCTACACTCTTTTGTATGATGCATTTACCTCGAAAAAGAAGCATTGTCACTATTGATCATCTTTCATCTGATAATCACCATCCTAGCTCTATTTCATCTCAATTTCCCCCTTTGTGTGTTCCTAGTGTTCGAGTAGACTCTTCCCCGCCATAAGTGAATTATGTGGCATCTTATCCTTGGTGTTCAAATTCTCTTGAGATGGGATTTTTACAGTTATGTACGCCTTTTCAATACAAGGTCTCGGCAATTGATCATATGTTTTATCCAATGGGAGAATTGTTGGAGTTAATTCGCACACACTTAGGATTTATTTTTACTAAGGTTTTTCCTTGTTTATTAGTAATTATTTAGTCTCCTGTATTTTAGGAAGAATATTCCTCTAGGGAGAATATTCTCTTTAGTTTTCACTTTAGTTTGATCAGTTGAGTGGAGTCTAGATGCTACATTGGGATTATCACCATGCAGCATTGGGACCATCACCAACTAATGCGCATTATCTTGGGATCAATACCAGACTAGCACATTACTCATGATTCCCTAATATCCTCCTCACTTCACTCTGTTTCAGTCAGTTAACTGAAGACTAATAGACTAGTTAACTCAGACTAGGTGGCAGTTCACTCCCATAACTACCTAAGAGACTAGGCTAGGTGGCAGTTTACTCTCGTAATTGTTGGTGTGTATCCATATCACTCTAGACCACCAGTATGGTGCATTTTTTACTCATGTATCCTATATCTATTGTAAATTATTCACTCTTTGAGTGTGGAATACAGTTAATGAGAATTCTTCCATTCTTTCTCTCTTGTTTCTTCTTTCTCAATTTCTCTCTGCAAATGTATGTGGTATTTTCTAGCTAGATATATTCTATGTAGTTTCAACACATTTACATGGTATCAAAGCTGATGGAATGATAAGAAAAAGCTACACCAAATTATTTTTGTAGATACTAAAGATTGAAGAATGTAGAAAAGATGGAATCTATGTTTTACTCATCGACAATACTTCTCATGCCTAATAACTATTTGGAATGGAAGCCAAAAATTATACTTCATCTCAAATGTAGAGGCTTGTACCAAATAACTATGGCAACAGAAGTAAAGCCTGATTCCACTGATGAGAAAAATGACTTTCTCAATAGACAAGATATGGCCATAGGAAGTATCTGCATGTTTGTTTCTCCTGAACTTTTCCATCAAGTATATGAAGAATCAAAAGAATCAACTCCAAATGAATTATGGACCATATTGGAGGTTCTATTTGGGAATAAAGAATATTTTGAATATTTCATGCAGGAAGTTGAACAGATAGAGACAGAAGAAAAGCCATCAGAAGATCAAACATTTTATTCTTAAGAGTCTTCTACACAAGTATTTGCACAAATGTGTATTCCATTAATTTCATATGATGTCTACTCCATTTCATATTTGTTTTCTGAAATTCATGTCATATTTGTTTTCTGAAAGTCATATTTGTTTTCTCAAGAGTCACATGCAGACAATTTTACATGCACAATCCATGCATATCAGGTGACAAAAAGGGCGCCACGAACATTAGACTCAATTATGATATTTTTTGAGAAAAATTTGTAGAAACAAATTGGATATTTGAATTCCTCTCGAGAAAATATCCAATTTCAAAAAACAAATCGTCTGAAACGGATTTCAGGAAGTGAAGTTATGATCATTTCAAAATCAACAAAATTTTAACGTTTTTCCATAAACGACCGCACGGTTTTCAAAGTTTCATCCAAACTTTATTTGGATCTTCTTCATTACAAGAAGATAAACTGGATATGTGTGGACATATCAATGGTGCATCTACTTCATCAAATCCATGCAAACATCTACATCTTCAACAAAATATTCAATGAGCACAAACTTGCATAGTTGAGAGGTCTTCTTGGAGTGAAGGATAGGGTTTCTTAGCAACTGTTTTTTGTTCCTTCTCATTTTTTTTTATTCATTGCAATTTGAGGGGTTTTCCCATGAGGCTTTCCCTCTTTCCTCATTTATTTCAGTCTATCTTTTGTATTTGGGTACCTAACATGACCTCGTTGTCGGGACCCATTATTTATTTTCACCATAGTGATGTTCAAGGGGGGTGTTAGAGTTACTTCACACACACCTAGGATTTATTTTTCCTAAGGTTTTTCCTTGTTTATTAGTCATTATTCAGTCTCCTATATTTTATAAAGAATATTCCTCTAGGGAGAATATTCTCTTCAGTTTTCACTTCAGTTTGATCAGTTGAGTGGAGTCTAGATGCTACATTGGGATTATCACCATGCAGCATTGGGATCATCACCAACTAATGCACATTGTCCTTGGGATCATCACCAAACTAGCACATTACTCATGATTTCATAATATCCTCCTCACTTCACTTTGTTTCAGTCAGTTAACTGAATATTGATAGACTAGTTAACTCAGACTAGGTGGAAGTTCACTCCCGTAACTGCCTGAGAGACTAGACTAGGTGGCAGTTTACTCCCGTAATTGTTGGTGTGTGTCCAAATCACTCTAGAGCACCACTATGGTGCATTAGTTACTCATGTATCTTATATCTATTGTAAATTATTCACTCTTTGAGTGTGGAATACAGTTAATGATACTTCTTCCATTCTTTCTCTCTTGCTTCTTCTTTCTCAATTTCTCCCTGCAAATGTGTGTGGTATTTTCTAGCTAGATCTATTATGTGCAGGTTCAACACATTTACAAGAATGTGGTCCTTCACTTCCCCCTTTTGTTCCGAGGGACTGTGTTTTTCCTTTTGAATCTGATCTTGTTGTTTGCAAGACCTTAAGCCTCGATATTTGTGTTTCCGAACTCCAGTTTCATGGATGTTGAGTTTCCTTCAAATAAGGTTGTCCTTTAATCTATGATTATGGATCTTCGACCTCCTTCTGAACTGGAAAATTTACAGGTTGGTTACCAAATAATCCCTTGGCCTGAGCCAAGCGATGGGATCTACTTGGAGAACTACTATGCATAAGTCACAAGGTTGTGCAGTCCTATGTACATATTTTACTTTTAGGGTTTCTTTTCTTCAATTTTTACATCCCTTAATACTTGCCTTTATCAAAGGTTTCTATATTTGACTTATTAAATTATGGGTAAGTGTTTTTCGTCTTATATACAAGACTTTGGAGACATTTTCTTTGGTACCTTTTCATTCCATGTTGATCCATTCTAACAGGTAATGATCTCAAAACTGGCATATAATTTATATTTTCCCCTCCATGCATTTTTTCATTATCAGTTTCATGTTTCATTTTTCATTAGGATCGACCCCACTGAGTTGTGACACTGAACCTTATATATTGTTTACTAGTGTCTTAATTCATGTGGTATATCTAACCTCTTCATGGATGTCCTAGTTTAGAGCTTCGTTGTATTTTGGTGCTCATGCTACAAGTTTTATGTTAGGCTCAAAAGTCTTGTTTAGTCTCGCCATGCCTTTGTGTTGAAGTTTCATATCTTCTTCTCAATATTTTTCTAGACATTACCTACATGAATCCCTCGAACGTATGTTGCTACGTATGTTAGCACCTTTTTGGATTCTTCAATATATATTGTGTTCCTTACTGGAATATAGAGTAGGTTTTATTCTGCCTGCACTACGCATTTATCTGTATCGTTCACATATATTCCATAGGGTCCACTCCATTCATTAGCGAAAATACACCTATCACGCTACTTAAAGGTGTCACTTATGGATGGTAGAGTTTAACTCTCCATGGGTGTCCTAGTTAATACCTTACTGAAATTTTTGACACATATGTTTCAGTATTCCTTTAGGTTCAGAATCCCTCTATAGTCCCACCATGTCTTTGTGTTGAAGCCTTGTGACTTCCTCTCAATCTGATTCTTGCTAATTCACCAAAGGAGATTCCAAACTTTTGTTGAGTTGTAATTGCATTGCATATTAAACACTCATTCTTTTAGGCCTAATGTCAGCTTCATCTTGCTATTGTTGAACCATTTTCTTATGCATTCCTACTAGTTTCTAGCCTTGAAATTTATGCCTTTCTGACTCAACACCTTAACCCTGGAGGAAACACCCCTTGAATTCCATTATCCTACACATGCTTCCTTGCATTGAGCATAGGTATGTTCCTTGTGATTTGGAACTAGTATTGCTTTCCCGCAACACTTATTTTCTCCACTGTACTATAGCATTATTTTATTCTTTTTCAAGCTTTAATAATATGAAAAAGACAAAACAAATTAGAAAAAGAAAAAGAAGGGGGGAAAGCATCTATCTCCTTTGTTGGAAGTAGTCTTGTCACCCTTGAACAAAGCATAATATTTGAGTCAATGTCTCAATATTTTGGGTTTGGTATGGCTTTAGGAGACATTTTCTCATTTTTTAGTACAATCTCCTCTGGTTGGTTATTCTTCTAACCATATGGAGCGTTTTTTTATGACTCATGTGTCATGAATGTATCCCAGTTTATAATCCATATTTCCTAAGTCACATAATGTGTCATGCTTTTGTTCAAGGGAAGTTTCATCCTGAGTCATCCATTCTGCAGAAAGTATTTGACCTTTTAAGTCGACTTTCATGTGTTAGTCAAGTACATCTCATCATCACAAATATCTTTGCATCTCACTCGTGCTAATATAGAAGGTCCTCATTTAATTATTGTTGGCGGGTTTTCTCTTAAATGCTCTGACACATTGCTCTGAGAGTATGACCTATAGTTGCACCATGGGCCTATTTCCATCATTGATAGGTGACCTTGCACTCAGCAGATGAAAAACCATCATTGGTAACTAATTGAGCGGGTTCCCTTATGTTTGACTTCAACAACAATCATCACACATAGGGATTCATGCGGTACCTTGATTTCCATCTGACCACATTGGTGGATTCCTTGTATTTCTCAGTAGTCTCCATTATTGGCTCAAATATTCTCTGTCATGCATTATTCCATCTGGTGCATGTAGGAGTCATACCTCAGTGTGGTCCTTACAATTTTTTCATATGATTTCATCCAAATATGTGGCCTTCTACTACCCCTCATGATAGATGATAGAGGATTCATTAATAACTTCCTTATAGTGGATCTCTTCCTATCAACTTCAACACATCTTACTCTAGGATAGGGATCTAGAGTTATTTGTGGTACCTTCGGGCTTGTAGTTACCAGTGGCAGATCCCCTCACTAATGATAGTGGGAATACATCAATGCCCCCTACTTGATATATTCTACTAGGTTTTTGACACCAAATCATTTATTCACAATTGTTAGATTGTACCATCGTACCTTGACGCCAATTATCATCATCGGTCAGTCGTCTTGTGTTTTTTAATGGTATACATTAATGAATGGTAATCAAACAATGTCTCACTATGTTTGACCCCAACTCATCTATTCACATGGTGTATAATCATATCATGGTGGAGTGTTTTGAATACGTATTGTACCACCCCTCAAACATTGGTACTTGCAGAGGATAATCTTGTTTACTCCATTGACTCTAGATATACTCTGATTTTGATTTTGAGACATATCTCCACTATGTTTCTATTTGTGACTATGACTATTTTTGGATGGATCCATTGTGTATTCCTTGTGGCCATGATTGCTACTTTATATATCACATGGATACACCATGTACTGTTCGTGGCCATGGACATCATTCATACTTTTATATATTCCATGGATCTGCAGTGTACTTGATTTCGCGGCTATGCGTACATCACTCCTGAGCATGGGTATGCCCGAATTGGGATGAGAATAATATTACTTGATCTCTGCTAACAGTTTTTATTCTTGAACCAGTTGTTTGGGAACATTTTGTGATGAATGCAGCTATAGGAGACATCCTCCAACTTACAAACCTGTGAGATGTGGATTATAATATCTATATGAAGTCTTACTCTCAGCTTACAAACCTGAGAGAAATCCCCTAATAAAGGGTTCATGGTTCCATCCTGGGACAAGGGCTATGAATGTATATGGCCTCCTCCATGATGTGAGAGAGAAGAACTCCAGATGATTATCCGATGTAAGAGTGATCTGTTGAGTTAGGGAAACCCGAAAAGCGTTGGGCACATCATCATGAGAATAAGAACGAAGATGATGTGATGGCCTCCTTTGAACAGCAGCAGAGTTGATGAGAAGACTCTAGATGATCCTCATGTTGGTGGCAATGGGAAAGCAGATCTATAGAGTAAGACATGACTATGGATGGGCATAAGTGCACGTGTGATGACCTAGCTCATCTGTGTAATACAGTGACTCAGGTCTATGGCATCCCTATGGTGTGTCCCCTAGCGGATGAGCACTAGTGGGTGTATAAAATCCTTTTCTATATATTGTTCAAGAGTCAGACCTACCTGTAACCCTAGTTATTATGCAAAGGGTACAGGTCATCTCTATGTTAATATGATTAATATAAATAAGATAATTAATAATGAAAATATTAATTATAATAATAAAGTGTGTTTGACTTAGAGAGTTTGGCCATGTTGTGCCAATAAGATGCCCTTACTAAAATAGTCAAAGTCTAATATAAGTAGGAGATGATTCTCCATTGTAGAATCATATCCTCCTCACATGTTTTGGTAATTTCAACAAGTACTTCTCTTTGTCAAGGGTGCACACATCTCTTGGGCGCTAGGGTTTCTAGGGCTTAAGCACACTCTTGTGTGCTAAGTCATTTTGGTGGTGAAAGGTCTTTCTCTTGAAGAATATAGAAAAGTATTTGGTTGGGTTTCTCTCCCTTGTTTGAGAATGGTTTCCTAATATATATCTTATGTACTTGTGCATGGTGTTTCTTCTTGTGATCTTGGTTGTTGCAACATTCTTGTTTATGGTTAAGACATGATGACATTGAAATGAACTACATGCTTAACCTAGATTATGAAAAATTAACATGGTATCAGAGAATACGTCTTGAAAGAACCTATTGCACAAGCATTCTCCACAAGCAAAAGGAAAAATGTCATTGTTGTCGTACAAGAAAATTAGGGCTTTTATTGAAGAAGAGTTTCAGCCTCAAAACCTTCTAGAAAAGTGTTCCCTAACCCAAGGAACTCTTTGGCACCTTCAACGCACCTTTTTAGTGAGTAGATCTCATGGAAAGTGAAACCCTAGTTTTCAAAAAGTACTAGAAATTGCCAGAAAACCAAAAGTACCAAAGTACCAGAAGTACCAGAAAACCAGAAGTACTAGAAAACCAGAAGCACCAGTCCAGAAATTCGTTGGTCAACTTTGAGGGGGTAAAATTTGGATTTTCAGAAATCTGATTACACCATCTTACTCGCCTCAACTCAACGCATCTATCCCCTGGATTCAGAATTTCAAAATTTGAAGTTTGAAAAAATAGGGTTTCCTCATAAATCCCTAAGTTGCAGTTGCAGTTGCAGTTTCAGAATCAGTTATAGTATCAATAGCAGTTGCAGTATCAGTTGAAGTACCATTTGTTGCACCAATTGTAATGACTCTTGAAGTCTCTTAAGAGTTGGTAAATATTACCGCTGCTACCAGATGGTGTCACTACCTACAAATGTTATCATAGGTATGTAGTCAAATATTTTTAAATTGTTAAGCTTTAAAGGGTATTTGCAAGAGAAGGGATCTCTTGCCATATATCCAGAAGGATCTCAAGATCCAACACATTCAGAAGAAGAATGTAAACCAGGTTTGATTATTCCAATATGCGTCTACTTGTTATAACATTGAAGCTATGACCATCATACTAAATTTTGGTCAAAATTAAAGTCAAGATATTAGATGGATTAAAGTTGAGATCATAGAGTTTGTTCTCTAACCCAACCTTCTGTCAAGATAGAATATTGTCCTAGTACAAAAGATGGGTTGAATAAATCACTTGTTATATTGAGTGAAGGAGACTTGGAGGAAACAAAACACACTGGAAGACTCCAGGTTTGATTGTTGTAATTGTCATTCCTCTAACTTATATTTCTAAAGTTTGGTACATTACAGGTAGATGTTGTAGTTGTGATAACAATCCTTAAATTGTTTTGATTCTAGAGATGTACTCATTATTCTCCTTTAGGAGATATTCTTGTTTTGGTTCCTCTTTTTTTCTTGTTCCAGACAAGTCAAGAACAAAGGAAGATGTGTATCCTTCAGAGGAAGTCACATTGACTCAGAGGGAGTCAAAACTATTTGAGAAAGAGGAAGAATAGAACCATCCTTGAGACAATCAATGAAATAATGCATGATCGGAATCTTTCTATGGTTCCATGGGCAGAAGCATGCATGACGCAATATATGTTAAGAAAAAGAGTCCTCACCATAATAGAATCCTTCACCAGAGTGAAGCCTGAGATTGAACACCTCAGGTTATTTGGGTGCCCAATGTATTTTCATGTACCCAAAGAGAAGAAGTCCAAGCCAGATCCTTTAGAAAGAAAGGATAAAGTGAATCTTCAAAGACATTCCAGATCGACATCCATGGTCAAAGACAGATTGAGAAAAGTAGAAACATTTTCCTTGAATAAGAGACCATCTTTCAAAGATCCAGAGAATCTTAGATGGAGATTTACAGTAAGACTATACCTTCTCCCCCTTCAACATTTCAGAGGGAGAAATGCATTATTCCAGTTGCTCCAGTTGATATTTTTGGTGATATTACATCAAGGCATAAAAATCCTACCTAAACTCACTCTGCAAGAGGCATAGAAACATACAATATTCTCAAGGCACATTCCGAGAAGGCAAAAAGATATTTTTCAAGCTATCCTTCAGTCATGAGCCACTTCATTGATGATGAGACTCCTTTTCTGAGAGAAGAAACAAGAGAACTGGCATGGAAAGATGCCATAATAGAACAATACCAGTATATCTTAAAGAATGATGCATAAGATATTATTTAGGGACCAGAAAGGGAAGTTTGTGGTAACTTCCAAAGTATATCTATAAGATCAAGCATCCAGCTGATGGAAGTGTCGAGAAATACAAAATGAGATATATAGCCAGAGGTTTCTCATAAACAGAGGGAGTTGTCCATGATGAGACACTTGACCCAGTGAACCGATTCACTTTCATCCATACCTCCATCCATGAGTGGGTATCTATATCGAATAGATATATTCTTGATGAGTTTGGATTTCAGCAAGAGTGTTGTTGATCCAAACCTATACAATGTTGGTGACAAGAACCTGATCCTGATGACTTACTCAAAAAGCCTAGTTGTTGAAAACAAGCAAGCATTGACTTCTGATTTTCATAAAGGACCTGAGTATGATACACTACTTCTTGGGACAACAAGTATGAAAAAGGACCAATGAAATTTTCTTGATTCAAGGAAAATATATAGTGGGAATATTAATGAAGTATGACAGAATGCAAATCCATCGTGATGGATTTAAAGAAGAAGATTGATGATGATTCAAACGAGACTAATCCATAGTTGATTGGATCACTGATGTATCCGGTTAACACCATACTTGACTCATGCCATACAGTGAATGTGATGAGTCAACCGAGACAGACTCAGTAGGCAACAAAAAAAATGTATTAAGACACAGTTGGATATGGTCCAAGATATGCCTCCAGTGTGAACTTGAGTTGGTTGAATTTGTCGATTCAGATTGAGCATAAAGTACAATGGATCGGAAAATCACATCCGACTGATGTTCTACCTTGAATTCTTCCAAGGTTTCTTGACACAGCAGGAAACAAAACTATGTGGCCTTGAGTGCAGCAAGAGACAGAGTATATATAACAGTGAGTGTGCGAAGCAATGTGGCTCCACAAACATCCAATAGATTTACTTGACCATGAGATGGATCCTATGATGATAACTAAGAACCATGTGTAAATATCCTTGATATTCGAGTGTTTCTTGATGGTTCAAAACACGACGAGATGCAATACCTTCATAAGAGAGATATGATATAGAAGAAAGATTGTATAATTGCAGTACCTTCCTACACCTAAGAAGACTACAAACATTTACTTGGTTAAGAACTCCTTCCTAGTTAAGAGGGAATATGGATGACCATTGGCCAAAAACAAAACTCAGAGTACATCGGTATGAGACTTGGCTTGATGGAGAATTCCTCCCTAGTTGAGAGGGAGTGTTGATGAATGCAACTATAGGAGACATCCTCCAGATTAAAAACCTATGATATGTGGAATATAGCAGCTATGTGAAGTCTTACTCTCATCTTACAAACATGAGAGAAATCCATTAATAAAGGGTTCAAGGTTCCAGCCTGGGAAACGGGCTAGGAATGTATGTGGAATCCTCCATGACGTGAGAGAGAAGAACTTCAGATGATTATCCGATGTAAGAGTGATCTGTTGAGTTAGGGAAATATTGAAAAGCATTGGGCACATCATCATGAGAATAAGAATAAAGATTATGTGATGGCATCCTCTGAACAGCAACAAAGTTAATGAGAAGACTCTAGATGATCCTCCCATTGGTGGCAGTGGGAAAGTAGATCTGTAGAGAAAGACATGACTATGGATGAGCATAAGTGCATGTGTGAGGACCTAGCTCATCTATGTAATACAATGACTCGGGTCTATGGCATTTCTATGGATGTGGCCCCTAGTGGATGAGCACTAGTGGGTGTATCTAATCCTTTTCTATATATTGTTCAAGAGTCATACCTACCTATAACCCTAGTTATTATGTAAAGGGTACAGATCAGCCTTATGTTAATATGATTAATATAAAGAAGATAATTAATAATGAAATTATTAATTATAATAATAAATATAATAATAATATGTGTTTGACTTAGAGAGGTCATCCCTGTTGTGCCAATAAGACGCCCTTGCTAAAACAATCAAAGTCTAATATAAGTAGGAGATGATTCTCCATTGTAGAATCATGTCCTCCTCACATGTTTTGCTAATTTCAGCAAGTACTTCTCTTTGGAAAGGGTGTGCACCTCTCTTGGGCGCTAGGGTTTCTAGGGCTTAAGCACCCTCTTGTGTGCTAAGTCATTTTGGTGGTGAAAGGTCTTTCTCTTGAAGAATATAGCAAAGGATTTAGCTAGGTTTTTCTCCCTTGTTTGAGAAGGGTTTCCCAGGATATATCTTGTGTACTTGTGCATGGTGTTTCTTCTTGTGATCTTGGTTACTGCAACATTCTTGTTTATGGTTAAGACATGATGAAATTGAAATGAACTACATGCTTAACCTAGCTTATGAAAAATTAACACATGTATTGGTTCTACTTCAATGCATCCTCGTCGTTCAGAGTTATAATTTATTTTGACCATCGGTTTCCCTTTTGACCTCACACATTAGGGGGCATCTATTATACCACAATTTTCTACATCATTTACACTTGTGAGATGTCTTAGTCCTTATCCCTGGCTTGCAAATCCAAATCCCATCCTCCCTCATCAAATCATCTAAAAAAAAAACATTTTTTTTCCATCTGTGGGTCATCAGTGTGCAAACCGTGGACGTTCATGCTTTTCTAGTGTGCAACTCGCAGATGCCCTAAAAAAATGTGAAAAATAAAATAATTCCATTTTTTCGGGTGGGGTTTTTATTTGGGCTCGTTCCTAACCTCTCCTGAGCCCATACACAACAAAATTCAACCACCTCAAGCCCTTGAGGATGGTATAAAGGAACCTTTGGGGGCATGGATGAAGGGGACAACCAAGGTGAAAAGTTATGTTGTTGAATTTGCAAGCTTCCATATCTCCCTTCATCCTCTGAGTAGAGTCCCCTTGTTCTGGAATTTTCTTTCCCATACTCCTTATTCTCCATTATATGACCATGGGGTGTTTTCTTATCCCTTTTGTGTCATGTGAAGAAGGGACATTGTGTTGAGTTGATTCTTGAAGGACCATTGGAGGAATATGAGTGGTTGGCTTCGAGGCAGTGCCGACGGTTGGAGTCAGGTTGTAACCACTCATTTCTAACATTTCTAATAAAAGAGTTGTATTTCCCTCCACACTTGTGTGATATTTTTCAATTCACTTATGTATGTCAATTTGATTCACATATTTGAATTTATCTATATATTACATGTATAATTTGATCCTAAAACTACCTTGTTGCATCATTTTCTTGATCTCCTTTTGCAGATTAGTTCAGGCAGAGATTAGGAGTGGATTGAGGGTTGAGAGAGAGAGGAATGACATCAACCGAGGGGATACAAGGTGTGTCATTCTTTCCCCTCTATCCTTATCTAGTTATTTCATTTCAATTTTTGTATCTGAGGGTAGGTTATGTCTTTTGTATATGGTGAATATATGTTGTGACATAACCCAAATTCATAGGGGAAAAATCCCATAACACCTTTCAACAATGGATTCCCAACCTTGTTGCAAAAGACATTTTCAAACAAAGATCTTATCTTGATATTAAGCTCAATTTCTTGTTGAATTATGCAAATAACTTTACCATTTTTCTTAATGGATTTGGTGATGATTTCAAATTGGGGCAACTTAAGTTCTTCTACCTTTGTCCATGTAGCTTTGAGGATAAAATTGAACCATAAATTATTTTTGGTATCAACTTCCATATAAGCATGAAGCCTCAGAATAAAATTTGATTTCTTTTTGGTCCAATCTTTTCTTTGGAAACATTTCTCTAATAACAATTTTGTCCGACCACTCCAAGCATGTCAGACAAGATTGTTTGCATCAACATAGATGACAATATTTCCTTTATTCTTTTCCAATTGTTGAATTACTGTGTAGGAATCCCAAGTCAAGGAACTTATTCCTATATCACAGTAACATAGACCATCATTATCATATTTGATCCAGGTACAAACCCATCCTCTTCTTAGCTTCTCTTCAACATGAGTAAGACCAAAATAAGAAGTTATGGCCCATTTTTCTAGGATCATGATTTTTAATGGGCATTCTTCGATTTCTTCAATAATAAATCCAGTCATATGCTTGTAGATAGCTTCTCTTGTAATAGTAGAGGATAAATATTGTCTTTCTTTTTCACCTATGGATGAGATGATCTTGGTCTTTCTTAGTTCTCTTGTTTCAGTGGCTTTCTTGGTTAAATCTCGTTCTTTTTCTAATTCTTCTGGAGGCGTAGGGGATTTTCCTTTGTTAGATGGTCCTACAGACATCATTGCTAGAACTGGTTGTTCTACTTCCTTGGTCAACATGTCAGCAAGAATATTAAAATATCCTGGTTTATATTCAACATTGAAATCAAAAAAATTTAGCCACAGAGCCCATTTTTTAATCCCAGTTTGATTATCTGTTAGAATCTTTTCAGATTTAAGAATTCCTGTTAAAATATTTAAATTTGTTCTAATCAATAATCCAACAGGATTAAGATATAGCCTAAAATGATGAATTACCTTTTTTATAGAAATTAATTCTTTATGACTAGAAGGATAATTAAGTTTTGTTCCTCTAAAAGATCTAGAAGCATATCCACATATCTTCTTTCCCTTCTATATTCTCAAGTAGAACTCCTCCCCATGCACGACTGGATGCATCTGTCTGAATAATATATTTACCTTGTTCTAATAGTAGGGTTAAGGTAGGGAGAGTTTTAACCTTTGTTTTAATCCTTTTGACTGCTTAAATCATAGTAGAAGTCCATATTAGTGGTGATTTATTCAATCTATGTAGAAGTACAAATATATCTTTAGCTTGTCCCTTATAGAATGGCCTAACATAGTTCAAGAAACCTAAGAATATTTGTAACTGATTTTTATCAAATATGATTTCTGGAAACTAATCAAAACTCTTCAAAATGTGTTCTTACCAAAAACAAAATTCCCTTTGTTAATGTGAAAACCAAGAAATTCTATATCTCTTTTTCATATTTCCTTTTTTTATGCCTAGAGAACTAACCCATGCTGAAAAACAACTCATATAATTTTTGCAGGTATTTTATATGTTCTTGGAGATTTTTTGAACAAACTAAAATATCATATATATAGATTATCAACCATGAATGTTCCATGAACAAATATTCCATTATTTTATGAAATTCCTCCATAGCATTCTTTAATCCAAACAGAATCACCTTCCATTGGTAATGGCCATGAGGAACCATAGATGTGGTTTATGGTGATATTTTGGTATAATTCAATTCTAGTAAAAACCGTATTTGAGATCAAATATGTTGAACATTGATTTTCCCTTTATTTTCTGGACCAAGGAAGCCTTATTTGGTAAAGGATCTATCATGGATTTTAAGGCCTTGTTGAGAGGTTTGTAATTCACCACAAGTCTCATTTTACCTCTCTTATATTATGAATGTTTGTTCACATAGAATCCCCTGCATGCCCATGCACTTCTAGAAGGTTCTATCAAATATTTCTTTAAAATATGATGGATTTATTCTTGGCATATTTTGATCTTAGAGGGGCTCATAAGTGCAATAGAGGATTTCTTTGGAGGTACCTTTTTCAAAGGAAAATAAGGCAAGGATACAAAATACTTCTCCCTGTGCCAAAAGGTATTAGGATAATCAGAGGTGCAATCCTTAAGGAGTTTCTCTTTTATCGGATTCAACGCATCTTGGTGCATCATAGCATACCAAGAAACTATTTCTAATATATTCAACTTAGATGTAGGAAGTTGTTCAGAATATTTAGATACTACATCTTTTGTTTTATAGACACCTTTAGTAAATAGAGAAGTATTTAAAGTGTTTAAATTTATATAAATTTTCATGGTATTTTCTTTTAGATCCAGAGTGAGAGGAGATACAAGTTGCATGAAACTAGCACCTAATATACAATCATATCTAATATTATCTAAACCATGAAATGTCTACCTGAAATGGCTGCATGAAAGGTTGGTTATTTATTTCCAGAGGGAAATCTTTGGTTTCTCCAAATATTTCTACAGATGAACCATCTATAGGCAATGCTCCTTGTGTAGTCTTATGCCAGTAATATTCTAGAATTGTTTTTATTTGTAACAAATTTAACTGGATTCTTGAATATAAAAAGAAATCTAGTCGGTAGGGAGCATGTTTTGCAAGACAGCACCAGAATTTAATGAAGAATCATGTACCACTAAAAGATTGTAATCCCGATGAGGACTATGTTTATTTTGGTTCTTGTTTTACCATTGTTTCTTCTTCACTTGTTTCTTCTTCTTGAATTTGTATTTACTTTTTATACCCCTTTATATAAAATGGGACTCTTTCTTCCTCTTCAAGCAATTTTGAATATTCTTCATCAGAAGAATTATTTTCTTCTATTCTGACAGTTTCAAGGATGCCTTTAAGTTATTTGATTTTATTTTTTTAATAATCTTATGGTAGCTTGTTTTTCTCTAATTGTTGGTAGTAACATTACTTCTTTGTCTTTCTTGAACTGTTGTCTATCATTGTGACTAATAGGATGTTGGGTGTATAGCTCAATGGGAGATTAATAACTGGAACTATCTTTGTAGGAAATATCTGGAATATGTGTTTTCCCTACTATGGCTAGGGGTCTAGCTAGTCTTCTAAATAAACTATCTATTTATGTCTTAAGTTCTATTCTAGAAACGTATTTCCAAACTGGCATTTCTTCTAAGGCCTTTTCAATCTTTGCAAGTCTTGCTTCTATATTTTGTGTAGACATCATAAAGAAGTCATACTATGGCATGTTATGCTCCCCCCAATTTAGTGGATCAAGAGGAGTATGATATCCTAAGTCACTAAATTCTGAATCAATATCAGCAAGAGTGTCACTGCTAGAGAATTATGATGGGTCTAGACATCTAATTTCTCCTTATAGGAAATCTAAAGGAGAGAAAAAAAAATATCCCACCCTTCAGGCTCAATATCTTTAGTGAATAAATCTAAAAGTTTGTTTTTTTTTTCTTTTTGTTAGGACATTCAATGGCCCAGTGCCCTAGTTTTTGTAAATTAATCAAACAATCTTCTTGGAAGGGGTTCTTCTTTTCTTTAGATAGGGAGTCTTATGATTCTTGGGCTTAGATATTTTTTCATATTTATTCTTGTATGGAGCCCATATAGACTTGAAATTATGGAACTTTCCTTTCCCCTTGAAATGACATTTAGAAGACTTAATAGTTTGATGTGATATGTTGAAAGCATTGTATCCCCATTCAGGCATATCTCCTACTTATATGCACAAAGGAGTGAACATGTGCTCGAATAATTTGAAATATTTAGCCACCCTTTTGCAAGGGAATGTTCTTGGATGAAAATATTTATATTCATGTCTATTATTTCTAAAGAAAAATCTATGGTATTAACATTTTTGTCTTTGAAATAGTTCTATATTGCATCAGAAAGAGAACCAAGAAGTTGCGCACATAATATTTGATATATGTTGGGTCCTTGATATGATATGACTGTATTAGAAATCTTAGCATATAACAATAATATTCTTTATGGTATGATAAATTCCCTAGTATGTGTCTCATGAATAGGGAATCCATATGTTCTGCAGCAACACCAGTCGGGGATCCATAAACTAGCTACTGAGGGATCTATCAAGGTAGAATCAGCAGTAGTAGAACACAAGATTTCTTATTTGGTTTCTTTTTGTAACCATTTCCACAAATCCCACACTAAATGAGTGAATCCAGAAGTAATTAAAGTTGCTACGTATCTAGCAGTCATAATTTCATCTGATGTAATGCCCCCCTCCAATTTATGACTCATTATCCTACACGACTCCCATAGGTTATAGTCAACAAATACAAAGGGGATTCAAAGTATCAAACCCTAAAGAGATATTAAATAAAATAAATAATTATATTTTAATCAAGTGAGGGTTTGATTTGGTCAAGAAGGAATATCTAGAAGAAACGAAGAAGAAGAATAAATAGAAGGGGAGCCTGCCTCTTTAGGCATTATGATTTGATATGTATTGAGTTATCTTGTGACTAGCATTTTCATTAGGGTTTTGGGAAAAACCATTCCAATGCAGGTTTAGTTTCAGTGGTGCAATACCCACCCTAGTTAGACAAAGGAGAGTTCATTTGGATTCTTTGTCTTGTGGTATTTTATGAAGATATTGAAGTATACTAGAGAAGAGAAGTGGGAGGCTTGGAGAGTCTCGGTTTCTATGTTGGCATCATACTCAGTTTCCTTGTGTGTTTTGTAGCAAATTGTGTAGCTGCCTAGCAACCAATATTTTATATTCCTAGTCTTCTTTTGCAGTTGTTTTTACAGCCACTAGAGATATTTGTATTGTTTTTCCCATTCATAATAAGATGTCATATTATTCTTCTTTATTTATGTGTGCTTTCCATGTGTTTGATAATATTTCTCATTTAGCAAATTATTGTAAGGGTTTAATTGTTGGATTACTGAGAGGGGGGGTGAATCAATAATAGAGTAATCTAATCCTTTTTAACCACAAAATGCAAGTGTTATATCAATGTATCATTATTGTCCAATAGTTGCAAATTAAATAAACAATGAAAAAATGAGCAATCATACACATACACAGTACACTAGTGTTTTTATGTGGAAACCCAAAGTGGGAGAAAACCATGGAATGATTTTTCTTATATGTCTTTAGGAATTACATTCATTTGAAGCACCAAATTCCTTTGTTTTCCAGCTACAACTAGAAGGAGGCTCCAACCCCATAATTTCTCAGGCTACAACTTGAGGGAAGCTCCAACTCCCCAATTCTATGGCTACAACCAGAAGGAGGCTACAACCTCCTATGTTCTCTAACTACAACCGGAAGGTCGTTACAACCACCTGTCCTTGCCCCATCCAACCACCCTGAAATAAAAGTAGAATTATGGAACCACTGTCACACTATCACTGTGAGATATACTATTGTAAATATATACCAATCAACCTGTAATCAATATGTATCATAAAAAATCGCATCAACCATGCACCAACCTATACCAAACAACCTGTAATAAGGTTGTACCATAAACAAGTGCATCAACCATGCATCAACTTGTACATCAACCTGTAGTCAGACTGTACCATAAACAAGTGCATCAACCATGCACCAACCTATACCTCAACCTCAACCAAAATCCCTCATCAATTTCATCATCCAAATCTGATTTGTAACTCTGTAATAGACCTGGTGTATATGATCACATACCTACAAACCTTCCATAACTTTAACAATAAGAGACTATCATTTTATCAAACTTTACTTTAGTCTCACATGACTAATTTTGGATTAGTCAACAACCCTAACTTGCAATAATCATAACTATGTACCTATAATGAATAAATATCTAAAAATGGTACACAATTTTCTTCATTGTCTTTTATGGAATTCCTCCAGATTTCGCTACTTCGAACCTCTCAGAAAAGGAGTTATAGAAAAAATGGCATACCTTTTTGAATTCTTGCTCATTCTAAAGATCGAACTTGTAGATAATGCCCTGCACGGAATATTTGTTGTATATATCTGAAAATAGTAAAAAACATACTACAGACTGTAATATAACCAATACATTTGGTCTTACTGAATTTGGATCTGTTATGAAGAAGTTATGACGTTTTTACCCGAACCTCTTGTTTTAGACTAGTTTCAGGACTAGCCACAAACCCTATTTTCCATGGAGTGTAACTCCAAAAGTACAACGACCCACAATATGAAACTTTTGTCATAGGTACTTGGATATGTTTCCTCAACGATCTTTCAATTTCCTAGTCTGAATCATTCAAGAAAAAATTTATTACGAAAATGGTGAGATGACCTGTAAATAACATATCTTAGAAAGCATCATCAAAAGAATTTATCTTCCCTTGAATTTTGGCCTTCTTTACTTCTCCTTCCCTCTGAAATTCAGCTTAGATATCCTTTGGTTACCTTAGTCACTTGTAGATATTCAATATTCTCAAGTGTGATTAAAATGAGAGACCCTTGCCTCTTATTTATACTTTCATGTAGCTTCCTCAAGGGGTTACCTTCTAACCATGTTAAACCACTTTCCTTATTTTAGGGCTAGCCCACTTCTAACCACTTGTTGTTGGAAGATTTATTGTTGTCATTGATGTCAACCCTAGTCATGGGTTTTGGACCGCAAGATTGATAAAGGTATTTGGACATGAAGGAAAATGAACATGCATATACAACACCCATAAATGGATAGTATACATCATGTTGTTTCCGGTGGTATGTGGCACATCACATGGATCCTCATGGTTGAGGAGAAATGAATTTTTGAAGATGACAAAGTGAATTGAAAAAGGAAGTACATGTAGGCCCTGAAAATAATTAAAGAAAATAATTACAAAATAAGAAAGTGTCAGATCGGCCCTAATGTTAAAAGGAAGTGACATAAATGGTATAAATAAATATCATTATACATTCATTTGATACAAGTCTAATTTCAGAGGGAAGAAGAAGTAAAAGAAGGCCAGATTTCAAGGGAGGATGAAGTCTTTTGGTGATGTGTTCTAAGGTATGTTATTTTCAGGTCATCTTACCATTTTTGCTATAATTTTTTTTCTAGAATGATTCAGATGGTGAAATATCTATGGTATTGATAAGACATATCAAGGTACCTCTGGTAAAAATTTCATCTCTTTATTCGCTATAATTATGGAGATACACTCTGTGGAATATAGGGTTTGTGACCAGTCCTGAAACTAGTCAATAAACAGGTGTTCTGGGTAAAACAGTCATAACTTATTCATACAGAATCCAAATGGAGTGGGACCACTTCCATTAGAAATATTACAGACTTTAGTTTCTTGTGTGTGAGTTTCATAATCATATGTTAAATATTGAGTGTGGGGCATGTTGTACAAGTTGGGTCTTCTAAACAGACCAGAATTGAATAAAGTCTACCATTCTTTCTATAACCTCTTTTTGGGGAGGATTCAAGGAGTGAAAATTATAAGAGTTTCATAGAATACATTGAGTAACATTATCTATAGGATCAGAGTACTCCAAGAATTGAATAATTGCAGAAATTGAAGAATTCTCAGAAAGCATTATCAGGTTCTATGTGATGATTGGTTGATGGTGATGATCTAATGTAAAGTTTTATTATCTCTCATATATTCTTGGGTGGAAGGAAGGGGCAAGGATAGAGAGTTCAAATCTATCTTGATATTGGAGTATTGTATCTTCCTCTTGGATTTTTATCCCTCCCTTTACATTTGGAAGCTGTAGCTACCTCTGGAAGTCATTACTTCCCTTGAACAAAAACTATTGATTATTTCTCATATTGTGCATGGTGTATTGGTGTAACTCTTATACTATTGTTCATTGCTCATTGGATATAATTGAATGGTTTAAGTATAAGTTGGATTTTTTTTTTTAAATTGTACTTGATACTGATTCACCCCCCTCTCAGTATCAACATTTGGTATCAGAGCAGGTTACCTTCAGTACAGTTTAACCACTGGAAAATTTGATAATCGATTCCACCCTCTCAAGATCAACATTGGTATCAGAGCGTGTTGCCTTCAGTACAGTTTAACCACCTGAAGGAAGATCCTATGAATGGAAGGAAACATTCCAAATGGGATTCCACCATTTGATGGAAGCAATTTTGAATAATCGAAAAATAGAATGGAAACTTACTTGAAATTTTTTGGGGCAGATGTTTGATCTCAGCTTTAAGATATAATGCTTCAAAGAAAGCAAAGACTACAACTCCTAAGGAAGCAAAAGGAACAACAACCTGGCAATAGATACCATCCTGATGGATTGATAGATTCAGTGAAAACCAAGGTGGTATCATGTGCATTAGAAAAATATCTTGGGATGCTTACAGAACTTTTTGCAAGGGAAGAAGTGGAAGAAAAAAGAAGAAGTTGAAGAAGATTACAACATCTCGATTTCAAAGAAGAAAAATAGAGGTCGGGCTTGCTTCAATTGTGAAGGAGAGGTCACGTTGAATTGAATGTCCTCATCCAAGGATTGAAAGAAGTGACATCAAGAAGAAAAGTTCAATGAAGAAATAAATAAAATCATAAAGAAAAGTATTCGGATAAGAAGATGAGAATCTTAAAAATTGAAGCATGTTGAGATTGAAATACCAAGGCTCAAAGACACACAAAGAAAACTAAGAAGTGAATTGGTTAGTTTTGAAAGATGTATTGTGTTTGAAGAAAACAAATGGGAAGACTTTCTAAACCTGAGAGAAGCAAAAACATTTCCTTTGAAAACTCTACTTGAAGAAGAAAGAAGAATAGCAAGTAAAGAAGGTCCAAAATGATAAAGAAAGAAGAAGATTGTGAGAAAATTGAACAAGAAGTTGTTCCATTGAGGAAGAGCTTAAGAAACTCTCAAGTGCCAAAAAGACTTAACACATCTTGGATGCAGCTGGGTGAAACTCATACAAAGAAGATGCAAAATACCAACAAGTGTTGGAAGAAATAGCCACAGACAGCTTGATGAGAAGTGACCAAGAGGTTCTGTAAAACAGAAAGAGGAAATGATTACAAAAGAGATGAATATCCAAGACCCCCCCACCTTGAAATCAAAGAAGCTCCAATCAAGATGAAGGAAACTACATAAGAATAGATCATGAACCTGCATGGACTACATCACAAAGAAGCCCACTTACTCCAAGGTATCAAAATCTCTTTCTTTGTTCATTGTTATACTTGCAAAAATTTTGGACATAAGGCAATTAATTGCTTAATCAATGAAAGGAACAAATACTTAAACATGAATGGTGTAAAATGTAAGATAAGGAAATAATCATGTATTTGTCAACTTAAGTTATAATTCATTTTACCTAATTGATGTGGACAAATATTGTATGCTACAAATGCAATTATCTTGGTCACAAAGCATGAGGGATTGTAGATATATGAATGAAGATGCCTATGCCAACCACGATGGAGAAGGAAAGAGATTCCAAACAATGAAGATTGTCAATAGCATTGACCGCTGAAAAAATGTAAAAGAAGAAGATGAATGGTACATAGACAATGGATACTCTTCACATGACCTGGGGATCAAGACAAATTCATTAGCTTGAAGAGAAAGGGTGGGTAATGTTGCATTTGGAGATGACTCATCCGGGCCAAACACTTGGAGAAGTTGTGGTAGAGCTTGGAAGAAAAATGTAAAAAGCAAGAATGTACTATTGATTGAAGACTTGAATTATGCACTCCATCAAGCAGTTAGTAAAAGGTGTGATCAAGAATACACTCTTATGTTTGACTCCTCAAAATGTAAAATTAGAGAAAATAACTCGTGAAGATTGGTTGCAACCGCGAACAAGAAGACCCAAAAACATATACAATCCTAGACATGAAGAAGAGAGAAAAGACAAGACACAATAAAAAGGATTCTAAGGGAAGAAACGCCCCAAAGGCTAAAAAATAAGGATGAAGTATTATTGAGTGCCACATGTTCAGGGGAGCAACCCCAAAGAAGAAGGTTAATCTTTCCATTAAACTCAGGGGATCCATACCCTTGCCATTGATGTCAAGGGGAGAGAAATTGGGATCTGATGATAGGGGATAGCGAGTGTTTCCATCAATGACAAAGGGGAGATTGTTGGAAGATTGATTGTTGTCATTGATGTCAACCCTAGTCATGGGTTTTGGACCTAATATTGATAAAGGTATTTGGACATTAGGGACAATGCACATGCATATAAAACACCCATGAATGATAGTATACATCATGTTGTTTCTTTTGGTATGTGGCACATCACATGATCCCTGCGGGTTGAGGAGAAATGAATTTCTTGAAGATGACAAAGTGAATTGAAAGGAAGTACACAGGTCTCCTCGAAAAATAATGTTGAAAATAATTACAAAAATAAGAAAGTGTCAAGTCGGTCCTAATGTTAAAAGCGCTGAAGTGACATAAATGGTATAAATAAATATCATTATACATTCATTTGATACACAAGCCGAATTCTCGTGAGGGAAGAAGAAGTAAAAGAATAGTCGGATTTCAAGGGAGGATGAAGTCTTTGGTGATGTGTTCTAAGGTATGTTATTTTCAGGTCATCTCACCATTTTTGCTATATATTATTTTAAAATGACTCAGATGGTGAAATATCTATGGTATTGAGAAGACATATCATCAAGGCACCTCTAGTAAAATTTTCAGCTCTTCATTCTGCTATACATTCGGAGATACACCATGTGGGAGTAGGGCCTGTGACCACCCCAAAAACTAGTCAATCACCAGTGTTCTGGGTAAAACAAATATAACTTTTTTCATACAGACTCCAAATGTAGTGGGACCACTTCCATTGGAAAGAGTAATGACTTTAGCTCTTTCAGTGAGTCTCAAAATCTGATGTTAAATATTGAGCATGGGCATGCCGGTACAAGTTGGGTCTCCTGAACAGACCGTAATTGAATAAAGTCTACCTTATTCTTTCTATAACCTCTTTTGGGAGGATTCAAGGAGGAAAATTAGAAGAGTTGGTATAATACCATTGCGTACAGGATCAGAGTACTCCAAGAATTGAATAATGCAGAAATTGAAGAAGTCCTAAAGCATTATCAGTTCTATGTGATGATTGGTTGATGGTGATGATCTAATGTAAAGTTTTATTATCTCATATTCTTGTGTGGAAGGAAGGGGAAAGGATAGAGAGTTCAAATCTCTCCTTGATATTGGAGTATTGTATCTTCCTCTTTGAGGTTTATCCTCCCTTTACATTTCAAAGTTTTAGCTACCTTTGAAAGTCAGCTACCTCCCTCGAACAAAAACTATTGATTATTTCTCATATTGTGCATGGTGTATTGTGGTGTATTGGTGTAACTCTTATACTATTGTTCATTTCTCATTGGATATAATTGAATGGTTTAAGTATAAGTTGAAAAAGGTTTTTTTAATTTTACTTGATACTGATTCACCCCCCTCTCAGTATCAACACTTGTCCACTTAGTAATTTATCCATTAACTTTATTATTTAAATAAATTATTTTTATGCACTTTGACTTATAGTACACTCATAACTTCACTTTATTATTTACCTTCTAAAATCTTTTAAACCACTTTCCTTATTTTAGGGCTACCCCACTTCTAACCACTTGTCTACTTAGTAATTTATCCATTAACTTTATTATTCAAATAATTTCTTTTGTATCCACTTTGACTTATAGTACACTCATCACTTCACTTTATTATTTAAACAATTTCTTCTTTGCAACCACTTTGACTACTTTGACCTTTTGGGGCTTCTAGATGACTCATGAGGGTTCTCCAACTTCACATGGCCATAAATCTCTAACCGTGAGGAGTTATGTGACGTTCCATATACCACCGGAAATGGCATGAAATTTACTATCCATATAGAATAGTATTAACTTCAAATATATTAAAACTCATGTCATTATACATCAAACAAACTTGGGTCCATTACTCAAACCTTTGTGCTACCAGAATTCGCTAACGGACTTTCTTCAAGGGTTGACATCAATAAAAAACAACCCAATTAATCAACAATCTCCCCCATTTGGATTTGATGGAAAAAATATTATGTAATATTGAAGTCATGTCATGCAATACTGAAGTCATATAACTCATGCTCCCCCTGTGACTATCACTCCCCCTGGAACCATGCCTATGTGCTCTGCATATGATAAATCTCTCCCCCCTTGTCATCAATGGAAAAGGTATCTTTCCATCTGGGGTTGTTCCCCCTAACTAAAATGTTCTTAGGGATACTCCCCTTGATTGAACTCTTCCTGAAACTGATCTTCGAACCTGAATTATCCTCTTTATGGTGCTTCCTCGTGTAAATCTAAGACATATAAGATAAGCATTCAAAAGAATTCATTTTGGAGTAGAAATTACTCTGAGTCTTTGGAGAAGATACTCAAAGGCTTCTCTTGGAAGCGATTTTGTAAATATGTCTTCCACTTGTTCTTTTGTGCCTACATATCCAACTATGATGTTCTTCTCTGAAACTTGTTCCCATAGAAAGTGATACTTGATTGGAATGTGCTTCGTCTTGGAGTGCATCACCAATTTCTATGAGATACATATGGTGCTTGTATTATCACAATAGATTGGAATGGGCTCGGCATACTCAACCTGTATATCTGTCAGAGTTTTTTTCATCCATAGAACATGTGTACAGCATCTTATTTCTACAATATAGTCTACCTCGGTTTTAGATCAGGATATTTATTATTGTTTCATGCTTATCCATGATAATAAACACTCACCCAAGTAGAACGCTTCTCCATTGGTGCTTCGTCGGTCATCAATGCAACCTGCCCAATCTGCATCTGTGTACGCAATAAGTGATAGATCATTTCCTTTTGGATACCATAATCCAAACTCTTATGTTCTGAAAATCCTCTTCAGAGATAAGACATGCAATTCCTTTGGTGTTGCTTGAAATCGTGCCACTTGTCCAACTGCCTGCATTACATCTAGTCTGGATGTTGTCACATATAGTAAGCTACCAATCATTGACTTGTATTGCCTCTATTCTATAGACTGTGAATCAACACCTTTGCTCAATTTGAAACTGGTTTGCATAGGAGTGGTAACTGGTTTGGAATATTCCATTCTAAACCTCTTTAGTCTTTCTCTGATATACTTAGTTTGAGAAAAAAAACCTCGGTTTCTTTGACATATCTGAAGACCCAAAAAGAAGGATAGTTGTCTGAGTAATGACATTTCAAATTCATTTTGCATGTCCTTTTCAAACTTGTGGCTTAACCTGTCATTAGTAATTCCAAAAACAATATCATCAACATAAATTTCAATTAATAAAATACTACCTTGAGTTACCTTGATGTAGAGGTTGTTTTCTGCACTTCCTTTCCATAACTCGTAGGGATTTTTATCATTTTTGTTTCTGAGCATTACTTTGCTTTGAATGTGAATTATTTTATGCATTGTATGTTTCCAAAAAATATATGTCAATTTGGAATCCATGCTCTCATCCACTATCATATATCTTTCCAATCATGCTAAGTGTTCTTATGAATCCATCTCTATCCATACTGTTCAAGACTCTGCTACACAACTGTCCATAATTTTGACTCATATGTCATTGTACTATCATGAAGTACTACTACACCTAATTAATCTATCAAATTGTACTTCTTCTAATTGAATGCACTAAATCTGTCTACTCAAACTCTGCAAGATGCTCGAAGGATGGTTCTCTAGTCTGTCTTAGATACCACATAGACTCCCCCTGTCTATTAGTCATATTATCTGGGATTCTCTAAGATGGATGGCTCAAAATAATTCATGCTCTGAAGTGTATTCATCATCATCTTCATTAGTAGATTCATCATCTCTTTGAGCTATGAATTCTTTCTTTCTGTCTGTCGATTGATATCTCACTACAGTGCCTGAAAGTACAATCTCTTAAACATGTTCCTTATTTACCTGTTCTTCTTTTCTTTCAATTTTTTTCCAAACCTTTATGTATCTGACATCTTTCCTCTTCTTGTAGAATTTTCTTCATCTCGTTTTATTTCCAATCTTACGATATCTGGGACCTAGTCTTTTTTCACCTGTTCTTCATGTTTTGAACAACCACTGTCAACATACCAACCACGCTTCTTCTACTTATCTTGTAGAGAAAGTGTGAATTCTTCATTTCTATACTAATTCTTCTTTATTATCCATGTTCTCTTCTAAGTCTCTTGTCTATGATTGTTTTTGTTTGGTTGTGGTTCTCTAGGAGGGATTGCCATTCTACAATATGTGGCCATGTATCCAAATTTATTGTACTTGTAGCATTCCACTTCAGTGCTCAATGATTCAAACCTGTTGTAGCTTCTTCTCTGTGTTTCACTAGGCCTTCTTGGATAACCATTTTGTGTATGACTTTCAAAGTTGTTTATGTTTCTGCTATTAGCTCTACAACTTACAGCTTTATGCCCAAAATTATTGCATGCATAACATAAACCCAAAAAGATAGTTTGATACATGGGAGTTGAATATCTTATTAAAGGAGTTAAACTTATGAATCCTTCTTCTTCCTGGGGCCTATTTGTTTCTGTCGATCTTTGATTTTGAAATCCGAATCTTGTCGATGGAGGAGTGTCCCTGTAATCTTCCTTGTAAGTCTTCATATCCTCTTTGATTGTTTCTGTATAACTTATTCGATATGTTTCTTGTTTTTTTGCTTTGGAGCTTGATCCCATTTCTGTCTAATTGTATCCAAGTCCGTACTTTTTATGATTAGACCTTTGACTGTTGATAATTTCATCCAAAAATTTTGAGTTGTTTTTCATATTTTTCTTTTGAAGATCCTTTCTCAATGTGAGAATATTTTCTTCCAAATTTCCAATGATCATGTCTCTTTCTTCCAACTATTCTTTGAGTGCTTCTTCAATTCTTTTATATTCTTCTATTTTAACCTTCAATTAGTGATGATCTGCTCTAGTTATTGAGTGTCTTCCTTCTTGTGTAGTTCTTCTTGTAGCTTCTTGTTTTTCCTCTTTTCTCTTCATATAACTTCTATGGGAATCAATAATTCTTCTCGGTAGTCAACTTCTACCTCTTCATATTCTTCTTTCGTTTCTTCTTTGTCAAATTCTTCTAATTCCATGAATAGAACTCTTTCTGTCTCACTGTCACTAACTTCGTCTTCATTTGATGAGGAGATGTCTTCTTTGGTGCATAAGTTTTTCTTGAAAACTTTCTTTGTGGTTCTTTTACCTTTATATATTTGTTTTCTATTTGAGTAATCTTCATCATTCCCCTTATTTTTCTTATGAGCACATTTGTTAGAAAAATGACCAATACTATCACAATTAAAACAAATCAATGGAAACTTACATTTATATCTTCCATTGGTTCCCTTGTTCAATCTCTTAACAAAGTTGGTCATTTCTTCATCATCTTATAAGATGTCATTGTTGTTGCTATGTTCTTTTTCTTTTTTCTTTCCATTTTTCTTTAACCTTTTGGATGCTTTGAAAGTTGCTTCTTGTATATACGGATTTTCCTATTCAGTTCTCATTTCATATGCTGCGAAGATTCCATGTAGTTTGTCCATGATTATTGAGTCTAAATCTGCTATTTCTTCTAGTGTTGAAATCTTAGGATCAAATATCATAGGAAGAGATCTTAGTACCTTTTGAACATTTATAGATTCTTTAATTTCTTCTCCCAATCCTATGATTTCATTTATTGTTTCATCGAATCGTAAGAAGTAAGCTGCAATATTCTCATCTTCCTTCATATTTAGTTGTTTGAACTGGCCTCTGTAAGTTTGAAGCTTTGTTGCTTTGACTTTTGAATCTCCTTCATAAATATTTTTAAGTTTGTCCCAAATCACTTTAGCATATTTACAATGCATAAATTTGGTGTATACCGATTGACCAATACCATTTAGAAGTGCATTTGTGTCTTTGGAATTATTTTGACTGAATTTTATTTAGCTTTCACTCGTTGGCGGAACTGTTGGTTCTTTGTATCCATCTACTATGGATTGCAAAAATTCAAATCCCTATTCCTATATATATGTTTTCATCCTTCTGCTCCAAAATGCATACTTATGTCCATCAAACGGTGGTATTACATGTTTATACATGGTGTTGCTCTCCATCATCTACCTTTTAGTGGTTAAATTGATTCTTGAAAGAACCTTCTCTGATACCAATTGTTGGATTACTAAGAGGGGGGTGAATTAGTAATAGAGTAATCTAATCATTTTTAACCACAAAATGAAAGTGTTATATCAATGTAGCATTATCGTCCAATAGTTATATAGTAAATAAACAATGAAAAAATGAGAAATCATACACATACATAGTACACCAGTGTTTTTATGTGGAAACCCAAAGCGGGAGAAAACCACGAAATTTTTTTTCGTATATGTCTTTAAGAATTACATTCATTGGAAGCACCAACTTCCTTTGTTTTCCAGCTGCGACTAGAAGGAGGCTCCAACCCACTAGTTTATTAGACTACAACCTGAGGGAAGCTCCAACTCCCCAATTTTATGGCTACAACTAGAAGGAGGCTACAACCCCCTATGTTCTCTGGCTACAACTGAAAGGTGGCTACAACCATCTTTCCTTGCCTCGTCCAACCATTCTAAAATAAAAGTAGAATGATGGAACCACTGCCACACTATCACTATGAGATATATTGTTGTAAACCTATACCAATCAACCTGTAATCAACCTATACCATAAACAAGTGCATTAACCATGCACCAACATGTACCAAACAACCTATAATCAACCTATACCATAAACAAGTGCATCAACCATGTATCAACCTGTACCTCAACCTGTAATGATCCTCTACCATAAATAAGTGCATCAACCATGCACCAACCTGTACCTCAACCTCAACCAAAAACCCTCATATATTTCACATCAAAATCGTATTTGTAAATTTTTAATAGACCTGGTGTATATGATCACATACCTACAAACCTTCCTTAAATTTAACAACAAGAGACTAGAATTTTATCAAACTTTATGTTAGTCTCACATGACTAATTTTGGATTAGTCAACAACCCTAACTTGCAATAATCATAACTGTGTACCTGTAATAAAAAAAGATATGAAAATGGTACACATTTTTCTTCAGTGTCTTTTATGCAATGCCTCCAGATTTCACTACTTGGAACCTCTCAGAAAAGGAGTTATAGCAAAAATGGCATACCTTTGTGAATTCTAGCTTATTCTACAGAATGAACTTATAGAGAATGCCCTGCACTGAATATTTGTTTTATAGATCTGAAAATGGTACACAACATACTACAGACTATAATCTAACCAATACATTTGTTCTTACTAAATTTGGATATGTTATGAAGAAGTTATGATGTTTTTTCCCGAAACACTTGTTTTAGACTAGTTTCAAGACTAGCCACAAACCCTATTTTCCACGGAGCGTAAATCCAAAAATTCAATGACCCAAAAGATGAAATTTGTATCACAACTACTTGGATATGTGTCCTCAATGGCCTCCCTATTTTAGGGTTTGAATCATTCTATAAAAAAAATTATTGCGAAAATGGTGAGATGACATGTAAATAGCATACCTTAGAAAGCATCATCAAAATAATTTATCCTCCCTTGAATTTCGGCCTTTTTTACTTCAACCTCCCTCTGAAATTTAGCTTAGATGTCCTTTGGTTACCTTAGTCACTTGTATATATTCAATATGCTCAATTTTGATTAAAATGAGAGGCCCTTACCTCTTATTTATAATTTTATGTAGCTTCCTCAAGGGGTTACCTTCTAACCATCTTAAACAACTTTCCTTATTTTAGGGTTAACCCACTTCTAACCACTTGTCCACTTAGTAATTTATCCATTAACTTTAGTATTTAAATAATTTATTTTTTATTCACTTTGACTTATACTACATCATCACTTCACTTTATTATTTACCTTCTAAAATTTCTTAAACCACTTTCCTTATTTTAGGGCTAGCCCACTTCTAACCACTTGTCCACTTAGTAATTTCTCCATTAACTTTATTATTTAAATAATTTATTTTTTATCCACTTTGAATTATAGTACACTCATCACTTCACTTAATTATTTAAAAAATTTCTTCTTTGCAACCACTTTGACTACTTTGACCTTTTTGGGCTTCTAAATGACTCATGAGGGTTCTCCAACTTGACATAGCCATAACTCTCTAACTGTGAGGAGTTATGTGGTGTTCCACATACCACTGGAAATGGCATGACATGACATGTACTATCCATATAGAATAGTATTACCTTAAAATGTATTAAAACTCATACAATTATACATCAAACAAACTTAGGTCCATTACCTAAACCTTTGTGCTACCAGAATTCACTACCGAACTTTCTTCAAGGGTTGACATCAATGACAACCAATGCATTTAATCAACATTAATAGCATTTTCAGATAGGAAGAATTAATAATTTGGGTCAACGATATTATAGTGGTATCAAAGTTGGTGAATCTACCAGCTTGTAATGTCGAGGAAGAAGGGGGGTGGAGGACAACCCTCTAAAAAATCACCAGAGAGGAAGTTAGAATAAATCCCATCAAAATCAGATTTATAAGGAAGCATGGGAAACCAGGGTGAAGACAAAGTCCAACAACTGTTGTAATCTATAGTTGTAGGAATACTACAGATGACTGCTAGCCAACAACAAGAAACACAACTCCTGACACAACTCATTCAAATTCAAGGAGGTTACAATGGGAATCAGACAAAGAGCAGTCAAAAAAGTAGTAGGGCCTATAGGAAGAATAAAAAAAATCATATTCCAATATAGATTACCTCACTGATAGGTAGCAATAAAATACCAAGGCCATCACTACCTCAATTTCTTAAGGAGCAGCAAACAGAAGTTCAAGAACAACAAGACCAGGATAGTGATCCCCTTAAGGTTTACAAAGAGTACCTAGCCACACTAGAAGGTTTCCAGGAATCATTTTCTTTCCAAGACTATTACAATGATAAATAAAGGAACAAGCCAAGGGAATGGAACAAAGCAGTGCAATACCATCAAAACTATGATCTTATGCACAGGGTGGGCAGGTTAACTATTCCCTCTTTCGATGAATCAACTAATATTTCAACTAGTTCTTAGATTCAGAATATGGACACTTACCTCCATCTCAACCCAATGATCGAGGTAGAGGAAATCAATATTTCCACCTTACATTTGGATGGAGAGGCTCATGAATGGTGGCATCATGGGTTGGTCACCCTTGAACATGTTAACATTATATTATATGTAGAATTCACCCAGAGGGTAATGGATAGGTTCGAAAGGAAGGATCCTGAAATTCATTTTAGGGAGTTGGAAAAATTGAGACAGATAGGTACATTGGAGGCATTTATCATAGAGTTTCATATTTTGGTTTTCAAAGTAACTGATATATTAGAACAAAGGTTAGTGATGCTATTTACAGAGGGGTTAATTGAACCCTTGAAGGGTTGGGTTAAGGCTTTTATGCCACTCATATTACATGATGTCATCAAGAAAACTCAAGATATGGTAGACACAGTGATCGGAAATGCCCTAGTAAAGACCTTCATTCCTCAGAAGGGGAAAGCAAAAATATTTCCCCACATACATTGACAGGGAAAGACAGGTTGGTTGAAGACACTCAGAGAGAGATTAGAAGAAAGAAACTATGCTTTAGTTGCAAGGATCCATGGGAACCAGGTCATAGATGTAAGAGAAAGGGAAAGGTTCATGATATTAAATTACTATATGATGAAGAAGATGAAAGTGAAGAGGAGAACCTGCACAGTCTAGATGATGGTCAGAATAGTGGTGAAGCACCACACCTTGAAATTTCAGAACATGCACCATTACAAGAAGGGGTCAAGAAGGTGACCATGGCCACATTTTCAAGAGTCCTTGTGTATTATACCTTTCGAATTAGGGGAATTATGTAGGGATAAAGAGTTATATCATTGATTGATGGAGGAGCCACCCATAATTTCATAGATGTGGAATTGGTTACCAGGAGACAAATTCCCATAGAGGAATTTGAGGGTTTTGAAGTAGTAGTGGCAGATGGGTACAACATGACATGTATCTGGGGGATTAGAGGTTTGGATGTGACATTGGAAAACTACACATTGACCGATGAATTTTATGTGGTGGAACTAGCAGACACCAATGTCATATTGGGAGTACAATGGATATATTCCCTTGGAGACTTAAAAATGAATTATCATGAGATGAGGATGGAATTCATAGACAGTAGGGATCAGTGGGTTATCTTGAGGGGTATGTCATTAGGAGAACCCAAGGTTGTATCCAACAGATGCATGGAGGCTCTCTTTAGACACGGAAATGTGGCATGTGGAGCGTAGTGTTTGGTCACAATGCAGAAGTCATCCCAGGATTGTTAGCATTACCATGCGAACATACAGGAGTTACTGGGTCAGCATGATAAGGTATTAGGGATACTACCAGCAAGAACACCACAAGACCAAGGATTCAAACATGTCATTGAGTTAGAGGAAGGGGTGAAGCCAGTGATTACTACACCATACAGGGACCCAAAGAAGTTCAAGGATGAGATAGAAAAGTCCAGACAAGATCTGTTAGAGATGGGATACATGCGCCTAGCTCTAGTCCATTTTCTTCTTCACTAGTATTAGTGAAGAAGAAGGATGGCACATGGATAATGTGCATTGACTACAGGGCTCTAAACAAGAAGACTAATAAGAACATATACCCGATACCAAGGATTGATGAGTTTATAGATGAGCTACATGGAGTAGTATATTTTTCGAAGATTAATCTTCGATCAATATACCACTAGATCAGGGTGAGAGAGGAGGACATCCACAAAACAACATTCTGATGTCACTATGGTAACTATGAGTTTGTGGTCATGCCCTTTGGGTTGACTAACACACCAACTATATTTCCATTATTTATGAACCAGGGTGAAATCATGAAGGTGGGTTACACTTTTGCTTGTTTTATGAGAAAAAAAACTGTATTTTCACAAGTTATTCAACTTCCGACATATAAAAGTATTTTTTTTATTTATAATTTCACTTTACAGTAAAAACAAAACTTGTGAAGAATTGTGTTAGCTTTCTAATGACTATTTTTCAAAAATTTTTTATCACGATTTGATATGTCAAATTGACAATTGTTTAACAATATGTTTCTTAAACACGAAATGAATGATAATGAGTTACTTATTTCTACAACAGTGTTTTTTTTATTAAACTTATGTTTTGAAAAAACAAAATATACTACAACAATCTACATAGACTCTATTTTATTATGACTATCATTTTGAATTTAATGGATGAATATTATAATTTCTAGAATTTTTTTAAGTTGACCAAGCTGAAAACGTTGTAGAGTTTACATACATGTTTTTCTACACCTCGTATCTATCTTAATTTTTACGTAAAACTAAAATCTAAATATACCCTTTTGAAAAGAACAGTTTAAGGATTATGAATATATTTTTTTCA